>VXAU01005047.1:2610727-2841188 GCA_013399695.1 Formicarius rufipectus | reverse complement strand
TTTTTTTTTTTTTTTCTTTTAAATTGAGGAACATCAGTCCTGCAAGGAGGCCATTTGACCTTGTAACGTTCCTCATTAGTGGTCATTAAACAAGAGGCATCTCCTCCTTCGTACTGGGGACATTTTGGGATATAACAACTAACAAGACCCTGGCACATTTAGATATTCTTTTTACCTGTATGGTATTTTCTGCCTTAATTTTTAGTAAAGGGATTTTGATTCAACACCCTTGATTCCCATCTCCCATCAGAACCATGGAGTCCTCTCTCCTGTCCTCTTGTGGTTTGTGGGCACAGGGTTGGTTTTGATCTACTTCAGTTATTGCAATTTTCTTCAGCAATGCATAATTGTCCAGTGAAGATGTTTCTGTCTGGGCATGGACTACTACTTCTCCATAGAAATAGTTGGTTTTATTCTTTTCAATTATCAATTTTATTTTTGATTCCTAATTTACATAATTTTCATGAGCTACTAGTATTTTTCTATTAAGTAATGATGCATCAGAAAATTTCAGTCACGTCTCTTTATCTTTAATATAACATTACTTAAATAGAGTCACACTGAGTTGTGTGGGCTGATACTCCTGAAATTTGATTGACATTGTCAAGTCAAAGGATTTCTGGCATATATTTACAGATATTTTTAATTTTAATATTTTCATAATATGTGTATGGGTTTAATAATACTGTACATTTAGAGAAAATAAGAATTTTGCACATCTCGGTGCCACATGATTGCACTCACCTTTCCTCTTAATCTTAATGAACATTAGGAAAACATTTTTTTTCCACTGAAAAGATCCTGTTTGAAATCAGGATATTACATGATTTAAAAAGAGGGGAAAAAAAGAACCCAAACCCATTTCCCTTTGCCTGTTTGTGGGTTGGTTTTTGTGTTGTTTTGATTTTTTTTTTTTTAACTTCCTCAGACCAAAGGAAGCCATTACACTCTTTTAGAGAAATTTTGGTGAAGTCTTGTTTGTTTGGGGTTTGTGTGTGCTTCTGTTTTTGGTTGTGGGTTTGTCTTTTTTAATTTTTTTTTTTTTTTTAAGAAATAATAATCCTTTTGTCTGTTTGGAGTATTTGAGACAATGTTGTGATACCAGAGAGAACACATAAGGTTTAGGTGTGTTCTTTATAAGAACACATTTATTCTTTATAAAGAAACTTCTGAGAGGAAAAATGTTTTAATTACTGCTGGCCTAGGTAAGTGAAATGGGTACCAGCCCAGTCCTTTGAAATTTAATACACTCATGGCAAGGTAGTTCTAATTTAAACTAGGTGGCCACATTCAGCATAGACCTTGATATACTACACCAAAACTGAGTTGGAATTAATATGAACTTGTGGCAGTCAAAAAGCTGATCAAAGAAAATGCTATCAGGTGGTGTTATGGATGCTGTAATCAGCAGGAAAAAAGTCATTTAAGTAATTTCGAGAAGACTGTGTCACACTGGGTGATTTACAGTAACTTGGCTTTCAAGTGTTGCAGTTCTTATGTTGATGTGTCAAAGATCTGCAGAAACAAACTGGTCACACACACACAAAGCCAATTAAAATAAACGTGTTGCCTGAGAGGATGTGTTACCAGTAGCAACAATAAACATCCCTGACAGAACTGGAAGCTCATTAGGGAAGATGCTTACCTTCTGCTTTCCTCTCCAAACTAAATTAATACTAAATAATTTGGTGGGTTTTTTCCCCTTACTTCCACAAAAGGGGCAAAAAACTTCCAAGAAAATCATACACACAATGGAACTAACCCCCTCTGTCTCTGAGGTCACACTTGGAAGGGGGAATCTGGAAGCAAAGACTCATTTCTTTTGTTTCTGGACTTCTTGAAATTCAAGGGAAAACTACATCAGTGTACTTAGGATTTCTTCTGCTGTTCCTACTGCTCACATGAATTTTGGATCACGTCCATGTCAAGTGCTGGACATGGCTAATCCCATTTCAGTGTTTATTTTTCTTTGATAGAAGTTTGTGTTGCATTTTGAATGTCCTTGAGAAAGGCAGCTCATGATTTGTGTAGTCCCCCAGAGGGAGACCTTGGTGTTACCTTGTTTAAAAAATGCCCATTGCTGGAGCTGTTCATGTCCCCATCACTTGTGTGGGGCAATTCCTCCAGATGCTGCACTGTCACTGTTGTTACTGGGGCTGGGGATTGACCCATGTGTGTCTCTGCCGTTGCCCCCTGGATCTTTGATTGCCCAAAGACTGAGATCTAATTCCAAGGTCTCCATTCCCTGGGGATGAAGTGATGGTGAGGTCAGAGGGTGTTTGATCACAGCCATCTGCAGCCTCCAAAGCTCCATTTTAATTATGACTTTCAACTCAGAGCCCTTGCATTTCTTGAACTTGAGGGAACCTTTCTGAATAGGACTTTGATGGAATCTTATCCGCTTTATTTGCTTTGAGACTTGTGTGTTTATTTTCCTCTAGGGAAAGGAAGGCCTGGGCGGTGGAGGGGAAGATTCCTTGTCTTCTCCTGGTTGTGCCAGTGGGGAGAGGAATCAGCCTGATCCCTGGAGCTGCCTCCTCCCTGGGGAGGGAGCAGTGCCCAGTGGGGACAGCTCATACCTGGGTGACAGGGGGTAAGATGCTTCTAGAGCAGCCAGAGGGATGAGGCTCCAAGGCTGGAGGAAGGAGCCTGCTCTGCAGGGACGAGTGGGGATGTTTGTAGCCTGCTCCTACCATCGTTCTTCTGGCCAGTGGATCCCAGTTCTGACTGTTGTAAGAAGTTTTTTGGTTCAGGTCGCTTAAAGGAAAGTTCTAAAAGTTAAAAGAGCACCCTCAGGTTGCTTCTCAGGGAGTTCCTGAAGCGGAGGCAGTGGCTGCTGCTCCTGGGCAGCACCGGGACTGTGTGAGTGCAGGGATCTGGGGTTTGGGATGCCCTGGGCTCCCACACTGCCCTCTGCTGCTTTGTCCCCGGATTTCTGAGGCACAGTTGCAGCCAGAACTGGGGTGGAATTGTGAATGGCTTTTTTGATTACATCTGTTACTAGTGGCCTTTTTAAAACCAGCTTTTCTTCCCTCTAATGCATTGAAAAGTGCTATTATTTTTTTTTTTAATGCAAGTCCTTTTTTCACAACAAGGCAAATCCACATTTAATGTTCTGCTGCCTTTTGTGTGCAAACAAATTGGGTCTGATCTGAGCACTATGGAGTGTTTGTGCTGTAGGAGAGAGACCTGCTAATTGGGTGGGTTTGGCTGAGTGTCTAAGCTACAAATGTCATAAGGAAGATGAATGCAGAGCAGCTTGGATTGCAACCCAAGCTAGGTGTTCTCCCAGCTTACACAGGAACTTTAGGAAGAGGGGGGGAAAAATTGCCATCCTGAAGCTTTGTGATGCCTCCTTGTGAACTTCATAGTGATTGTTGTTCTCCAGAGGGGTGCTGAGAAAAGGAGGAGGCAACTTAAGGTCTCTGTGTCCTCTGCTCAGCTCGGTGGGTGAGAGCAGGAAAGGGAGGCTCAGAGCTGCTGAAGGGAGGAGGAAAGTGGTGTTGGTGTGTCTGTGTGTGGTGCTGTCTGTGTTTGCAACAGGCTTAACTGCAGAGTTTGCTCCCTCCTGGCTCTGGTGCAGGTGGAGGAGTGAGAGTCTGAAGCACTAATGCCCTCCTGGGCTGTGCTTGCTGGGCAAGTCCTGATCTCAAGAGAAAGCCTCACCTAGTGTATTGGGTCTTGGCTTTTTCTCCTTTGAACAAATAAATGATCTCCCCCTAAAATAATTAAACCAATGAGTCTGTTTGTTGTGTGCAAGTCTTGGGTGGAATAATTAAGTTGTTTTCGTTCTGAAAACACTTACATATTGATCTGTGCTGTGAGACTGCAAATGCCATTCCCTGGCTGAAAGGGTTTGGCACCATTAACAGATGTTTCTCTTTCTCCAGACACTTCTCTGGGAAAGGAGAGGCTGAAAGAGGCTGACTGGAAGATCCCAGAATGGGGCTGAAATGCGGGAAGTATCCTGTGGTATTTTGCTATAGCCACAGGGGTATATGGGCATAGAAGGGGTAAGATGTGCAGTGCTGGAATTTATTGCAAGGACTGGCATAACTGGGAAGAATCGAAGAAGCCCTAGAGGACACAAAAACTGGGGTAGTAGAGATGTTAGGAGAGCCAAGGAGGAGTCATTATCTGTATTTGTCTCTCTTCACATGAGTCCTTGGGATATAGAGGTTTTTTGTTTGTTTGGTTTTGTGGTTTTTGTTTCTTTTTTTTTTTTTTAGAAACTAATTTTTTTCTGTGTAGCACCTGCCAGCACATATTAAAGTTCTTAAAATCAAATCCCCCGTGGGTGATGAGGTGGATGCTTTCAGAAAGGACCAGAACACAATAAAGGGATCAGCAAACTTTGGGATCTAGAACAGTGCCCAACCTACAGAGCAGCTTCTAAGGGAGAAGCTGTTATTGGGTTTGTGTGGCTTTCTTTGCTTGTTTGTTTGTCTGACCTTTCAACTCTGCTTTAGGAAGCCTTCAGGCCCTCTTTGGGTTGAAACCTGTTAGTGAAATTTAAGACTGAATTACATTTGTCCCTTTAATGAGCATTAAAGAGTTTGGGTGATTTTTCTGCCTTGCAGTTCTTGCTGGGAATCCTTCCAAGCTCCTGCCTCTGGGTTTTGTGGTTGTTGGAATTACAATGTATTCATATTTCATGCTGGAGATGTGCTAAACTACACAATGAGTCTGAGAGCAAGGATCAAAATACTCAGTTGGTGGCATGGATAAAATGATGTTTTGCATGATAAATTTTATAACCACAGCAGAAAAGTCTCATTTGGCTTCAGATTTGTGGTGTCTCTATATATGAAATGCCCTAAACTCATGGGTTTAGACACTCTGTGGGTGGTAATTTTAATAAAATTATTTATTTTTTCCAGAGCTTATGCTGTATAGCAGTGTGTGAATCCAAGCCAATATATTCTGAAATTTATATATTTGAAGAGATGTATTCTTTAAGCACAGTCCAGATGCTCATCAAACAATGCATTTAGGGTTTTTTTCACTCAACACAATGCCACTTAAAGCAATACATGTGTGCTCTTGCAGGTGGGATAAAATAAGGGTAAAGGGTCTTATCGTTGGAATTACTGAATTCTTTCCTTGTAGTGACTTGCAGCGTGATCTGAGCTGTGTTTAATTTGTCATCAGATGATGCCTTTAACAGTGTCATTAGTGGCAATGCAGGGTCAGCTCCTGCCCCCGTGGCTGGTGTGCTGAAGGCTGGGAGCAGCCCACCTTCATCCTTGCATCCAGGTTTGGGTGCCCAGGGCTGGGGGTTTGGCTGAGCTGCTCCCTGGGGCACCACAATGTGTCTTTTGGACAGCCAACGCTCTCAATCATCCCTTACAGCTCCAGGAATAGCCAAAATGTTACCTTTTCCAGGATGGATTTGTTTTGGAGCAGTAAACACGGAGCAGGAGGGGTTTCGGTGGCCACAAGGTGGCAATCACAGAGCAAACATCCAGGTGACAGCCTTCTCTGCAGGATGCAGCGCTCGAATTAACACTCCTCGAGCTGTGAAGATTCCTATAAAACAGGAGTGGCACAGCAGGCAGAGAAAAGGTGCTGTGCAGGGTATGGGTAAAATGTACATGTGCTGGTTTAACTAGCATTTCCTCATTTCCTCATAACCCCCCCAAATGCCCAGTGCAGTATGTAAATATACTGTTCACTGCTTCAGGAAATTGCTGGGATAACTTTTCCAAGTTTATCACTTTAGGACTGAGGGAAGTGGAAGGCAGCAGTATTATATTAATATACGAATGATGATTCCAGCATACTGTAGTCCCTATGAAGCTGTTTAATAGTGGCTTTTTTTCATTTCATCTCTTTTACCAGAAGCTGCACAAATTGTCTGGCTACTTTTATACTTCAGTCCTGAGGGCAAAAAAATAACTGTAAAAAATCAGTTTGGAGTGTTCCCTGTTAAACTATTTTCACAGGTCAGAGGCATGACATGAAATATTTCTACAGAGAAAATAACAAGTTCTGCAGTACGTCACTGCTATAGGCTCCATTTTCACATCCTGCAAAATAGCTCCCCTCCTTTCTCCCCATTTTTCTTGCTGTGTGAATGGATATGGAAGTGTTATCAGAGTTGGCTTGTGGTGCTGTGTGCTGATTTTGATGGAACTATTACAGAAACAAGAGTTGGTGTTGGCCTCTTCTGCAGGGATTTGAGAGCCTCCACAGTGTGATTGCAGCATTAAAACACCTCTTTCTCCATCTGACTCTGCTCCTCTTAATCTGCCAAGGTCAGGCATCACTTCACAAGGCTGCAGGACTGAATGGGAGTTAAGGATACCTTGCAAAGGCCAATATCTTCTGAAGCAGAGGTGTGCTGCTCAGGAACGGGCAGCCCTTCACATAAGCTTGGTTGGAAATCCTGCTTGCAGCCACCAGGCTCCCTGTGCATGCAGAGCCTCTTGGCTGCCCTTGCTTATTCCCATCTGGAAAGCTCTGATCCAGGCCACAGGCTTGCTGTCCTGCTGGACAGGGGATTCAGTCTTTAATGACTTCTTGTGGTTCTGTTCCATGTGCAGTAGAAGACACTCGTGTCCCCCAAAGTCGGGCTGAATGGTGTATGTGATACTCTGTGTCCCCTTGTAGAAGAAAGGGTTGCAAAAGGAGTTTGGAAAAGCACAAAGGGGCACAGAACAACAGGCTGTACTTTCCCTGTCAAGTCTGAGGGAAGAGTAGAGTATGAGAAACAACTTGGGTCCAGGATGCCTTTCAGGTATAGGTATCTCTGGTGAGAGAATCAACAGAATGTTGAGCAGCACAGCTTGTTGCTACCTTCTAATATTCTGATATATTGACAAGAGGAGTTATTGGATCACTTTTTAAACTTTGAGAGTAGCCAGAGTTACCTATGATACCATGAAAATAGGGAGCACCCAGTAGGATGTCTAGTCTGGTTTTGTCTGATATGAGCTGTCATGGTGGGAGTGAGGACATGACCAGGACTGTGCATGTTTGCTGGTCTGGGTGTGTTTCGGGCAGCTGCACTTTCCTCCAGAATCCAAGCAGGGAGTGAAGAGTCTCTGCTTGTAAGCACCTTGTTTGTAAATAAACTCATCACCTTGTGAGGCTGGGAAAACCATTAATTATACAAACAAAGAGCAGCAGGAGGAAGTTCAACTTGTTTTTCTGGTCTTTCCCTCAGCTTTGAGCTTGTGCTGTAACACCACACAGAGGGTTTCTAGCTCCTTTCCTTTAACTGTTGTCATGGCATTCTTATTTCTGGGGAGATCAATTTGAGCAAGTTTCAACTTGTGCCAGACTGAAATGGGAAAGAATGACATTTTCTGGTTATGGGAGGAGCCTGTGTGATATTGGTAGACCAAATATATGCATGTTTTAATGGATAACTGGAAAAAAGAATAAATTGATATTCTTGCTGGCTTTTTATTCCCCGTGTAGGTCTTTTCCTCTTCTCTGCAGTCAGAAACTTGCAGAGCTCTTTCCTTTCCTAGGCAGGACATCAGCTGGTGTTCTGGTCCAGGTGTGAGTGGCCAGAAAGACCACGGAGTGGAGTAGGGAGCAGAGGTGGCTCTGTGGACAGGCAGGAGTGTAAAATGGAGAGAACTAGAGGGAGAAACCAGAACTCAAGAGGCTGGATGAGAGTGTGAGGTGGCCAAGAAGCACCTATGGGCATAGTCAAAGACCTGAATCTAACCATAAATTAGTAATGTGTAATAAACATCAACAGTGCAAATTTGTCAGCTCTAAATACTGATTTTCTTTTTTTTTTTCCCCTAGTAAGAAAACCCACTAAACTCTGCGAAGCCTAAATATGAGCAGCAACAGTGCTAGAATCTCCATCTTGTTTTGCAGATGTCTCAAGTTTAGATCTGTAGAATAGGAGTCAAGGCATAGCAGGCATGAAAATCTTGAAAGAAATAGCTTTCTCTTGGTTGGAATAGGGCAGGTATGAAAAGATTAATTTTAAAGAGCTAGTATTTTCTTTCATTTTTTTAATTAAAAGGAATGATAGAGATAGGACACTGCATGAAATCCTCTCAGTTTTGTGGGATCAAAATTGTCACCAAGGTAGGGAAAATGAAAAGCTCAGATTCAGAGCTGAGTGCAGAACACTCCTTATCTGTATCTTTTGCCATGGCTGGTACCCAGAGCACAGCTCTATTGTTTCCTTTTTGACATTGAATGGAAGGTGGTTTGTGCTCCCTAATAGAGCTGGCACAACTTCAGGCTGATATGGCTGTCCTGGCAGTGTCAAGTGTATCTTGAGCCATCAGGACACAGTGGCTTGTTACATCCTCATTTTTATCATCTCCTATTCTCCTCTGTTGGAAGCTCAGCAGAGGTTAAAAACATCCCCTGCCCTGGGACTCCTCTCCAGCTGCTGAGGGCCCATTTTATCTCTGACCCTTTAAGATACCAAAGCCAGGCTGTGTCAGCTGTCACTGGCTTGAAAGGGAGCCTATCCCTGGGCAGGCTGCATCATTTATTCCTGTTTGTCCTGATCCTGTGGACTTGAAATCCATCTGATGTCCCATTAATAACGGTTCCAGATGCACAGAGAGAGTAGGGACCTGTTGGCACTGACAAAACACCTGACCTCTGCTCTCTTGGCACTCTTTTCACATATTATGACACGATGATTTGAAAATAAACTGCAGCTTTGTAGAGAAAATATATGCTGTTGAGTGTTTGCAGGAAGTAGGGTGGTTGCTTATTAGCTCTGCTGGGTTGGCTTTTAATGGGCTATGCTGTGAGCATTCTGTATTTAGGGCTGCTCACAGTTGGCACTATTCTGAGTGTACTTTTTTGGGTGAGAGCCACACTTATTTCTGTAATAAATTCCCTGTTTGAAGTTGATGGGAAGAGAGGCCTGAGGCTCATGCAGCAGAGCAAGCCTAGACATTACAATAAGAACAGCAATAAATGTAGCCATAAAAGGGATTTTAAATCAGCAGTCACATTTTTTTTCCTACCCTGCAAACATTTTAAGTGTTTTCTCAGTCTTCTGCCAGTGCTGCTGTTTAGGGGCAGTTAAGGACTTCACCTGTTCTGCAGCTTGTCCATTTAAAATATAAATGTTAAATTTTGTTGGAGGAGTCTGTTGGAACTTGTTGCTTCATCATGTTTGCAATAGCAATTAGAGTTCTCCTGAGGATTCTTAAAAACCTTCTTTAAATAGAAAAAGTGGCTCAAATTTGATGCTGCACCTGTTTTTCTGTGCTAGCTTAGCTTGCTTCTCTTCCATCATAAAATCTGGGCTCGTGTGAGGCTCAGCTGGGCACAGCTTCCCAAATTCCATGTGCATGGTGCTCACCAGAGCCAGTGGGATACAGATCTGCATTCAGAAATACCAGTAGGTTTTGAAGCACCTTTTGGTGTCAAGAGTGGAGCTGCAGTCTGAAGATAAGATACAAATCTCCACTGAAAGACAATGGCATTAAATATCCATTGGCATTTAATGATCTGCTTTGCTTCCCAAATAGCTTACTCCAGGTGATGCCCTGCAGCCATGGGTGGACTTCTCTTGTCCTGTGGTCTGGGCCACATTCTGGCAAAGTGGTTTTTATTTGTTTGTGGAGTGAAGCTGAAGAAAAATGAAGGTTTTTTGGAAGACATTGGTCCTTCCATATGAGAAACTGATCCCCAGATCACAAAACCAGGAGTTTTCAAGTCTTCAACCCCAGTCAAAACTTGCCCTGTGACAATAAATACAAGTAAATGGATGCTGGAGGGTGTTTTTCCCTTTTCAGGTTTTGTTGTAAATTCAGAGCATTCCTGTTGGTTTCTGGGAGGAAAACCTAACTCTTCGTTGTAATTTCTCAACAACTGTGACAAAAAGCTTAATGTTACTAAATCAGAATATTTTCCTCCAGCAATTTAAACTTCAGTTGTGCTGGGATGATGAAACCCAGTGCTCTGCAGGATTGCAGTGATGTTAAATGGCACACGTGGACTGTAGGTGGTGCTTTGGAGATGAATGCCATAATGTGTACAGAAGGATGGAAGGTCAGACTTGATGACACGAGCAGAATTCATTTACAGCAAATGGAGCTTTCAGTGCAGCTCTCATGAAACGGGAAAAATGGTGAAGTTTCAGCAGATTCTGGTTTAAAATCTGAGTAATGTTATTGGACAATTACATTGTTGTAGGCAATTGAGTCCTGGTCACCTCTGTGCTGGTGCAGGGCCAACCCTGCCCATTGTGTGTGTGCATCCAACAGGGCTGCACATCTTCACAGTATTTCCTCCTGTCACCAGTGACCTTCTTCGAAGCAGGGCTTGATTTAGGATTTGAACCTTTTGCAGTAATTCCGTCTGGTACCAGCATACGTTACAATTTCACTGAAATTAATATGACTTTAGCCTACAGTCATAAAATAAATCCACGTGTTTTTTTTTTTTTTCCCCTGGCTAAGGAATAGATTTTGTTGTATTTTTCTTTCATTTTTCTTCCTTATAATAAATATAGTTAAATCAGGTCATGCCAAGACTGAAGACTGCATTTAGATAGATTTACTTATTCCTTTACTACCTGGAGTAACCATTTCAGTGATATTAATAAGACAAGTATTGTTTTATTTAAAGAACCATGGTTGGAACTGCAAATGTTAGATAATCTCCAACAACTATTTATCAGGTGCTGAACTGATGGGCTCTGCCAGCCAAAGCTATTTCAAGGGGCAACCAGTGGCAATAGTATGGGATCTACTGGGGTCCTCTTTGCAGAAAACAATTGGATATTGATGCTTCTGGTCCAAAGCAATACATTTTAATGGTATATCTTTTCTTAGTTTGGATATTTTTTAATAAATGTTTATCTGTATTTAGAAATAGAAGTAGTTAGAGAAAATAAACACACAACTGCAGTGATCCATGATCAGAGCAGGGATATCACCATGGGCTGGGTTAAACGAGAAGAGGACTCACTTTGACTTGCTAATTTTTGTTCTGTGACTTTGAACAAGTCATTTAAACCAGTGGTGCTTTATCTGCTCTCCTGCAAGATGGGACTAACACTCTCTTTTCCTGAGGAAATGAGTGTTAGGCTGTAGCTGTGGATGCCTTGGAAACCCCAGGGCTCTTTTGATGCTGATGACAAGTGGCCACCTCAGGGCTTGGTGCAACAACTCAACTTTTTTGAGAGGCAGCCCGAGATCTGAGCTGAGGGGAAGGAGTCTGGGGCTGTCCTGCTGCACCTTCCTGGGCAGCTCAGCTGATTGCAGTGATGACAGTCTAGTAGTGCTTGTTGTTCTTACTAAAATCTGAGCTCTTGGAACCATGGGAGTCTCAGTTTTAAATAAAAGGGGGGAAAAAAGAAAATCTCAGCTTTGTGGCTTTGCTCAAGGTTTATAAATGCAGATCTGGCTGTACTGAATTTGGTGTAGCAATGTGTTCTCTTGTGAAAATGTCTTAAACAAAATTTGCTTATCTCTTGCTAACTCTCCGGTGTTGTTACAGCATTGGGATATTTTTTAATGTGCATGGGATTAAAGTTATTTTGGGACCCTAAACTGTGAATTTCTTCTTAAAAACTGTTAGAAAAACACAGGCAGCCTTTCCTTCTCTGCTGCCAGCTGAGACAAACTGGTTTGTTTTTTTTTTTTTTGGATAGTTTTGATAATTTCATGGAAAACCTCTTCCTCTCCTCATGGCACTGTCAGGCTTTTCTCAGGGGTGTGGTGATGGTAGAGCAGGGGTTGGAAGTACCACCAGTTGTGTGTGCTGGGGGCATTCCAAGAAACTCACAGATGGTTTGCCTTTGTACATCTCCTAAATTAGAGGTTTCCTTAGAGGCTTAAACTCCTAAGGACTTTGCCACACACAAGGAGCTCTCTCTCTCTCCTAATCTGACTTTCCAGCAATGTGGAAAAGAAGGGGAAATAGCTCAGGAGCTCAGCCACCTGCACTGGGGAATGGACCTACTCCAGAAGTGCTCCAGGTCTGTTCTTCCTCAGGCATTGGTTGGTACCAATCTGAGGACAGGCTGGGCAGTCAGGAGAAGCTGGGGAAGGAGGAAATTGCTTCCCACTTAGACCAGATTAAAGTCTTTACTGTTTCATAGAGGTTAAGTCAAAATTTGTGGGGTATGAGCCCTCTAGAATTTTGTAGAAAACTCAGAACTAGCAAATTTGGAGAGAAAAAAAACAAACCCAAATAGAGCAACAAAGCCAAACACACAACAGCAGTAGCCTTCACAGTCAGTGATACAGGACTAGAGTGTTTTCAGTGGGGGAATTAGGCACCAATCCTGTGGTGGTGACCTGTGACTACCTTGGGTTGCTGTGCACCAGAAATTTCTTGCCTCATTGCTGAGACCAGGCGAGTCAGCACTAAGAAACCTGTCGAGGTGGCTTTAGAGCTCCCAAAGCCAAAACCTGAGGGATCACATCCTAACACAGAAAATGCTGAGGACTACAATGCTATTAGGCAAGGAATTGTGTAGTTTGTATTTCCTCTGAGTATCCTGTTACAGGGATCTCTAAGTGCCTTCATGCCTTGCCCCCCTCATAGTCAGGGTTATGAGGTGTTAGCAACACGATTATACCGGCAAGGGAGGCCCAAAGTGGTTAAGAGATTTGACCAGTGGTGCAGAGCAAATCCCCTGAGCCATGGAAATGACTCCCCAGCTCTTGATCCCATTGCTGCCCTCTAATCCAGAGACCACATTTGGTTTTTTGGGGAGCAAAAATAACTCCAGAAACCTGCCAGCAGGGAGATCTGCAGCTCCCTTTCACTTGTTTCAGTTGCTGCTCAGCTCTGTAGATAAAAGTGGTTGGAAAAATATTCTTCTTCCCTGCAATAAAGGGGCATTTTTATCAAGGGAATTAAGGCAGCTTCTTATTGTGACCATCTGTTCAAAAAAATTGAGAGACTGGTATGTGCAATCTGAACCTGGTAAGCTTTTAATTGGGAGTGGGGAGTAATTTTCCCTGAATAAATACCTGTGTTGGGAAAGCAGTGAAATTGCTCTCTCTCATCACATCTCAGTCACTCTCCTGTTGGGTCTGTTTGCTCTCCTTAGGGAATTGTGGGCAGAGAACTTTTGTGAGAGCAAGTTCTTCAGCAGGAAAGGTTTCTGATGAGCTTCAGGAGCATAGCTCCTTTCCTCCTTGCGTTCTCTGGCATCCCTTGCTTTTCTGGAGAACAAGTAAGGACCAACGAATTTTTAAATTTTGAGTTTCTTCAGCATTTCCTAGAGTTACTAAAAAAGTCCACAGATTGTTTTCACTAAGTGTCATTGATTATGGTTAGTGGAGCCCTCCTTCTCCTCCTGGTGGCTTGGGAATGTGCTGTGAATTGATGGAGTATGAGAAGCTCTCTCATTTCTGGTAAAAACTGGCTCAGGAGATACCTTGGCTATAAATCCAGACTTCCAGAATTCAACATTTGACAAAGAAATGTTCCCACCCGTCTATAAACCCAAGAACTAGACTAGCTTAAAACTAACATAGTCTTCCATTAGTTCTCCATGCTAAATTCTTCCATATGTGTTCAGACATGTCACAGGAGGAGATGTCATCTGACTCTGTTCCTGCTATTAAGTGCTATATTGGAAAGAAAAAAGGTGTTTAAAAACCCTTGTGTATCGACCAGATCAGGGAATATGAAAGAGCACTTGTGATACTCTATTTCTTGCTGCTGAGAAAGTTGTTTAATAAATCCTCATCACATTCTAAGAGTAGTGGTTCTCATCTCTGTGAAGATGTGACTGAAGAGAGTTGCCAGTTAATTTTGTTTATTTTTGGGTCTTAATACGTTTCAATTTCACTCTTTCCTGTTTTTCATTTGAACCTCCTGTGTCGCAGAGCAGTGATGCTGCAGCAAGAAAGCCTTGATGGAATTATGCCTTTTAAAAGATGCTGCTAATAAAAAGTAAGGAACACAAATTTTCTCCTGTAACTTCAAAGGGGCTTAACTAACAAAGTTCTGCTCACTTTTACTTTTTAACATGTATCTTCCTGAGTGGGTTCACCAGTGCAGGAGGATCTATGGTACTTAAACTTTTCAGTGCACAGGAAAAGCTCATACCACACCTCCTGTGGCAAAGATGTGTAAAACCTGTGCTATATGTGTTATTTTTTTTTACCTGATGCTAAAAAATTGGATGAATTTAAAGCCCTGAGTGTGAAAAAGAAGCTATAAAACAAACTGCAGTTATTGGACTGCAGAGAAAACATCTCTACATTTCGAAAACTAAAGGGTGAGAGTTTGGGTGGTCCAGGTGATGTGATTGTATTTATGGACACTTTATTTACCCTCCCTTAACCATGGCCATGATTGAGAAGACACGGAAGGCATTCCGTTCTTCTGGTCCTGATGTAGCATCTGTTTTTGTTTTCTGCTCTTTTTGAATTAAATTTGTGAGGAATCTTTCCAAGGTGGGGTTTACACAGCCCCCTTTCACGATAATTGCAAAATATTAGTGAAAACTATTTTGTGCCTGAGGGATCTGCTCCTTGTAATGGGCTGTACAGATCAAACAAGTTGTTATTAAAAACAGATTCTTGACTGATAATATCCACCATCTGGGAGCAGTGATTGCAGATACAAAATTGGATTCACCAGGGGAGGTGGTTGTGCTGCTTGATGTTGAAATAGCCTTTGATAGAATAGGAAGAAGAGCTGTTTATCCCCTGTAAACTTCCATGAATTTCTTGCATGAATCCATTAAAACTCTATGTTTATATCCTGGGGGCAGTGGGTGCTAACTGAGCATTTTTCAATATCATTTCACTTTGCCAATGAGGGAGAGAGTTTATATAAAGATGTATTTCCCTTCTTGTATAACATTTCTTTGTTTATTATCCTGAAGTCCTGGCAGAGGAGGTTAGAACAACCACCAGATTAATGACACTTAAATAGATCTTTGTATACAAAATCTAATTATTTTTCTTTAAGTGCTGAGTACTTAGAGCTATCAACAGATGCTGAGCAAATCTTTGTGTGGCTTCTCCTTGTTTACTAAGGCTGCAGAAAGATTTTTTTTTTGTAGAAGAGGGTGAGGACTGAGGATTTCAGCATTCCTCTGCTCACTGCTAGTCCTGCAAGCATTATATCCTTGCACTGCAGGCTGGGTTAAACTGCCCTCGTGTGTTTGCCTTGCGTGTGAATGGCAAACCTCAGGGCTGGAAGAAACGGGAATACTTTGGTTCATGTTTCCTCAGCTGTACTTTTATAACTTGTGCAGTTTCAGTGAAGCCAAACTTTTCCACTCACACAAGGTTATATAAACTTTTCCTGGGAGAGGCTGAAATAGCCACTGAGTAGAAGCACGTTCTCTGGATTAAATAGGTCCCTATTTTGTCAAAGTGCTCAGCAGGTGATTTCCAGCCCTGCACTCCTGGAAAACAAAGTTTGTGTAGAAATCGAGCACATCATCATTCCCTGGTCCATATCATGGTCACATTACAATGGTAGGTCACCTCCCAAAGGCAAAAGTAGTGTTTATCTGAATTAACATGTGAGCAGGACACCTCTTGACTTGGGATACCAAGATTGTGAGGGCATTTGTTAAAAATCCAAAGCTCTTAGGGCTTGGAGGAAGGGTGCATGTAGAAGATGATACTGTTGAAAGATGATTCTGTTTTGTTAAGCTTTCAGAGCTGCTCCACAAGTTTTGTGCAGGAGAGCTGTAACTCAGAAATATCCAAGTATTCACTCCACATCAATGAGAAAATAGAATTTATAATCACTATTTCATCTGCAGATTGGGTCATAGCTGTCACCTTGCATAGGCTAGTGTGCTTTCTCACAATTCAGGCCTGTTCAGGAATGAAGTTTTCTTTATAGAGAGATTTATAAAGAAATTGGTATTTCCAGTGAGGGATTTTTGTTGTGATTTTATTCCTTTTATAACTAGCACTATATACGCGTATATTTCTTTCTCTTCATAACTGTCACAGTATTAAAGGAAAGCAAAGAGCCCACTGCCTGAGACACAGTAACAGGGAATTTGAAATACCTGGACTTGGCTTTGACTGGGCCACTGATCTCTTGGATTTTCTTAAGCAAATCACCAGGATTAGATCAGAGATATTACTGTGGATATTCCCCAGTAATACCCAGTGTTTAGGCATCCTGAGCCTGGGCTTGGGTGCTCTCCTGTGCAGGGCAGAGTTACCTGCCTTAGGATGAGATGCCCTTCTCTGCTGCTTTGCTTTTCTTAGTGGCAAATAAAACCTGCCCCACTGCACGTGTGGGCAGTGGACAAAAAAGTGGAGCCAGTGCCCTTTCAGAGGGTTTGAGGGAAAGTGAGGCTTAAGACCAAAACTAGTAGAGACATTTCCTATTTAAAAGCACGATGATTTAAGAAGGATGGTTCTGTTAATTGCATAATTAATAACATATCTGCAATGTATCAGATGGCCTATTCTGCATTAGTCTGAGAAATCTCTGTAGTTCTCCAACCCATTAAAAACAGCCTTTCTGAGCTCATATCATGATGATGATTTGATGCCATGTGGGGAAAACAAATCAATCACAGTTTACTATTCATGAGTTGCAACTTGCAAAGTCCCAAGCTATCATATAATGTTCTAAAGCAAAATCTGTTGTGATAATAATTCATGTTTTATTGCTTCTTCATGCTAGCAAGGTGCCCACGTCTCCCTTCAACATATAAACCTTTGGTCCTGGGAAACTGGAGTTCATTTGTTTTGCCTCCCACTGCAGACGCAATCTGCCAAATGCTCCCTGCCCAAATTCTGATGAACTGTCAGCTCCATTCTGTATGCTGAGTCTGAGAGCAGATTCAGGAGGAAAGGCTGGGCTCAGGTTGGGTCCAGTCCAGGCACTTTTTAGATGACAGTTTTAGGTGCCATTTACAGATTACTCCAGATATCATATGCAAAAAGGCAGGGATGTGAAATACATGCATTTTTTTGCTGGTTGGGGTTTATCAGGCTGAGCAACTTCTTGCTTCCTTGTTTAGTAGAATTTAACAACTATTTCTGTACTCCCAGTTACTCTTTGGATACATGCTAGTCCTTGACAGAGTTGCTGTGTGCACTTTTTATGAGAAGAACACATATAGTTGAGTTGCATGAGCTGCCCAAAGTTGGATTTGAAGCTTGGATGAGTATCTGAAGTAATAACAGGTGATGTAACCAACACCAGGGGGCAGAAGTGGAGCAGGGCACATTGCTGACCTTTCCCTGGCTAATACGTTTATGTATCTGCCAGAGATCTCATTATTCTACATGCAGGGCTAGCCTTTAGCTCTAAACCACTGTGGCATGGGGGTTGGGGGGGTTGTGTTCCTTGGATATTTATTATTTCAAAATTATCACATAGGTAAAAAGTCAGTAGTAGTGTAAACTGTAATTTCTTGCTATAGTGCTACCCAGGAGAATAATTATCTTGTATTTGTTAAAAAATTAAATATATATGGGGTTCTTTTGCTGCAAATTAAAGTCTGGTTTAGAAAACGTGAAAAACTTTCAGTTAAACCCACCCACACAAAACCCTTCCCAATGGTTATTAAGGGAAATAATCAGCAGATATTTACCTGAGAAGGCCACTGTGAAAATACTGAAATGTATATACCTATAGAACAAGTTGTATTTATGAAGTGATGTCAAACCAACTTCACTAACATTGACTACATCCAGACAGGAAAACATCACATTTGAAAGTGTCTTGTAGATAAAATAAAATAATAATTTAAAGTATTGGAGGTGTGTAGAAGGTATGAAATATTTTGATCAGGAATTGTCCCCCAGCAGGTAGGACTGGCTGGGAAGGAGGGAGCAGGAACTTGAGTGTCCAGCCTCTGTCTTGCAGCAGCTTAAACCTCAAGTTGTTTTTAGTGCGAAGTTTGGTTTGCATTTTAGACTTTGGAATCTTTAAAATGTTTTCTGGTGGTTCCCACATAGTTCACCTCCACCCCAATGGGTCACAGGGACACTGGGCTGAACCTCTTTCCCACCATAAGGCACCTGTGGAGACCCCACACTGTGTCCTGTAGCTCCAGTGCTGCTTGGGAAGGGTTTGTCCCCTCATGGTACAGCCAAACCCACACTTGGCCACCACAAAAAAAACCACCCAACAAACATTTGGAGGAGGGGAGTCCTCTGAGAATGATATGGCCCTATTTCCAAAAAAGTAGAGGGCTTTCCCTGGGGTTCCTCTTGCCTCCCCTGACCTGACTCCCTGCCTGCCTGTGTGTATGCCTGTATCTAGTTATATATGCACTGAGTTACACTTAATTATTTTGGCAATTTTTTTTTTTTTTGATATGGAGGAAATATCAGTGTGGCTGTTGCCAGGCAACTGGTGAAGCTGAGCTGGAGGCAGTGAGGAGCCTGGGAAGGGCTGTGTGGTGGCGATGGTGGTACTCTCACTCTGGTACTGTTGTGGCCACTGGTTCCTCAGGAGAACCCCACCCTGGAGAGCTGTGTAGGGGCTTTTTTAAATCTGGGAAATACAAGATTTTGGTGTATATACTGGCCCTTAGTGTCCTGTGGAAAGTACTCATTATTCCCTTCCTCTAAAGGAACAAAACAGTGCTTTACAGCTCCCTTTCATGCAGAACATGCCTGGGTGGAGGGCAGCCCTGTGTGTTGGTGCCACTGGCATGGGGAGGTTTGGCTTTCCAGATTGGATTGATGTTTTGCACCAGCCTCTGCAGCTGGGCTGGCTAAAAATAGCTCAGGAGGAGAATTTAGAGAGGAAAAAGTCTAACTGTATGTAAGGATTTCATTTAAGGGCTGAGCTGCTGTTACATTTCAACTCTTTCTCTCTCAGTAATGTGCATTATTGAGTGCTGTGTGTTATGCTGTCAAGCATCTGGGTGCCATCAGCTAATGATTCCTACCCAACTGTGTCAGTCTCTTCAGACTAGGTGGGATGGTGTATTTACTGAAGTGGAGAAAAAATCCAAGACAACAGAGAAAATTGCCATGAAAGGGTCATCACTGCATCCTTAAGAGCTGTAGAGTTGGACCTTTCCCCACTTGAGATTGCTGTCTCCAAGCAGTGTCCTTATCCCTCTGCACTGTGTGGGTTCTGCTCCTGTCCATCCCTCCAGAGAGCCATCAGTAGCAGCATCACTTTTACTGCCCTGCTGCTGCCTGAGTGGTGGACTGGTAACTTTAGTAGTCTTTGTTTTTCTTAAAGCAGAGCCACCTGGAAGATGTGCAGGTAGAATCTAATCTTTCCCCTTAAATTTTTCTTGTTGCTTTTAGACAGCTTTTCACTACCTGTTGATGAAATTCAGGGAGGATCAAAATCCAGTAAGTTATTTTATTTGGTAAAAGGGACATTCAGCATTAACTCTGTTCAAGGTCTGGGCATTCACAGCCTCTTCCAAGATGATGCATCACCACCTACCAAGACATGTCATTTGGAGGGAAAGGGGTTTTGCATTCCACAATATTTGTGGCATTTCTAAGTGGGGCAGTCCTAGTGCTTTCCTTGTGTGGGAGATCCACATTCCAGTCCTAAAATGCTCTACAGACCAAGCTGTGCACATGCAGCTCGTGCTCTTTAATTCCAATGTCTCAGAACCAGGTTACAAACAACACGGCTGAGCCTTCCACATTAAACGCTCCCCGGGTCTATTGCCCTGATTTGTGGAAACCATAAGTCTGTTTGTTCAATGCAATAACTGTTTGATTGTGTGTTCTGACATGGCAGTTTGCTCTTGTATTGAATATTCAGACTTTTCATCAAATACGTTGCCTATCCTCATCTTCTGTCTGCTACAGATGGCTGAAGTATGTGAGCTGTAATTGGGTGAAATATTCAGTAGGATGGCTTTACCTGAAGGTGCCTCATAAGTCATGAGTAGCCAGTAACTTCTTTCCTTCTGTCCTTTGATGAAATAGCAATTTATTTGTTTGGGTGTCTGAGGGATTGATTTTGAAGTAGCAAGCAGACAAAAAGGCATTTATTTCCCTCTTGACTTTCAAGGAGAATTGGTGGTAAATGAGCAAGTTGGTGAGGTCTCCCAGGGTGTGTTGTGCTGGTGGGATGCAAAGACAGGATTGTGTGTTGAGCAGAAGGAAAGTTTTGTGTGAGAAATGTATTGCAGCACAAAGCACAGATTTGGGCCATAATGAGGTTCTTACTCTTGATTACACTGGACAGATATTGAGGCCAACAGGGCTCTGGATTTCAGTGGGAGCACAACTAGACATATGAATTACCTTCTCAGCTTTAAGGACCTAATTCTTCAAGCAGCTTAAAAACGGAGGTGAGAGCAGGCATATTCATTACAAAGGTCTATTTTTGTGGAGTCCATTAACGCAGTTGGAAGACAATGATAATGCTATTAAAGAAGTAGACTTGAAAAATGCTTGGGAAAATTGTCTTGTTAACAGAAACCAATGAGCTGGTAACCTTAAATGAGACCAGTGGGACTTATTACACTTCAGAAATACTTGGAGTAAGAGGCAGAAGGATCAAGATTTCAAGCACAGAAAAATGCAGATTTCAAAATTCTGGGTCAGATTGAGAAAGGATGATTACGTGTGTCTTTATTGTCTTAACTTCCCAAAATTATCCCTAGCTCTGGGAGATCTTTCACTGTGCCACAATAAAAATAACAATCTTGACATCAAATATTTTGCAGCTGAGCATAAAGGAACTTTGGGACTGCATGATGTTTGCGAGGGTATTACAGGAGGCTGCTGATTTTTGTCTGTCCTTTTAACAGTTGAAGGCTTTGCAGAAATGGTACCTCACAGATGCTAATTCTGGAAAAGATCTGCTCTTTGCTAGTGGAATATTCTGAAAATTTGTTGGCTTAAAAAATCCCAAATTCACAATTCTGTGGGGTCTAAAAGTTGTCACTAATAGACTGCATGTCAGGGCAATTCAGTGCTTTACAGCTGGCCAGAAATACGGAGGAGATGTACTGGGTTTATACACGTGTTTCCTGATGAGAAAATCTAATAAATCTGATCAAGCTAGAACTTATTTTTTTTACGAACTGCATTACATAAATGAGTGAATGTGGCCTAACACAAGAAAATAACAACAAACCAGTAAAAAATAAATTATAAATATGTTGCTTTTAGGGTTAATGATGTTTCAGTACTGGCTTTGTGAGCAAAATAACCAACTCTCTTAATTACAGAAAAGGTTTAATTTTAGATGAGAGTGTCAAAGACCAGAAATGTGGAAAATCCATGTGGTTATATCCATAAGTTATGTAGGTATGCCATAATGCATAATGAAGTGGTGATGCTGTGTGCTCCCAGCTAATTAATATTTTTATTGGCTTAATGAGACTTGATCTAAAATAGATAAAACCCCAACAAAAATTATAGTTTTCATCTAGATTTAAATTACCATTAGAGAGGAGAAGCTGTAAACTGGGGCCTTTTAGGAATGATAAAAAGTAGAGAAGAAGTGAGGGTGGATGGGGATGTTCTGCATTAAACTCACCTGGACCACAAAGGCAGTTCTGCCCTCCCTGTGCCCCTCACACATCCTGGCACGACTCTGCACTGATGGGGCCTTTGGCAAAATGGGCATTAGTTTGGGACCTGTGAGAAGGAATTGCTTCTTGTAAGCAGGTAGGAATGGAATTTCTGCTTGCACAGTTGCCTCATACTCTGCTGTTTTAGGGATTATTCTGTATTTTTTTTTTTTCCTAAATCTTGTCGGAGGAAGCTATAGTTCAGTTTCCAGCACAACTCCAGTCTTTCATTTAATAACACATGCAGCAAATCTGTAATTTATACACCTGTGGAGGTTGTTAAGCAAAATAAACCCCCCACACATTAAAATTGTAATAGAATTTATGCAAATCCCATTTCCCACCTGAAGTAGTGGGTGCTATTTGTCAAAACACTATTTCCCCCCCTACCTTAACACAAGCTCTGTGCTGCCACTGTTTTTCATTTTGTTGTTTTAAACTGAGGAGGGAATCAAAAATAACTTCAAGTTGATTAGATGCTTGATTTTTCATTTAAAAAGAACCCAGCAACAATAACCAACCCTGACAGTATGAATACAGTAATTCTCAAAGCAGTAGCCTGAATTCTCAAAATTCAGATCTTACCTGTGCACTCTGGTTGAGTTCTGGTTTAAATGTTATTGTCTGTATTACAGTAGAATGATGATTTGGCTGGGGAAATGCTTTATGGCTTTCAGACTTTGCATCCTTCCCCTTCTGCTTCCTTATGCACATTCTAAAACCTGGTTTTCCCCCATTTTTTGGGGAGAGAGGAAAAGCTCCTCCTCTGAAGTTGTTTCCCTGGATATTTTAATGAGTGGCTTCCCAATTATCTTTTTTTTTTTTTTTCCCCTGCAAAAGTGAAAATTCAGGTAATGAGCTCAGTGGTGTAAGCACTGCATTGTGCTGAGGTATCATGATGTGCCTTCTCCCAGGGTGTCCCAGACCTTGGTAGTTTTTTTACACATGGGAAGGGTCTTTTCTTGGCCCTTTGTGCACCAGGGTGTGCTTGGATGCACTTTATTTTCTCTTTCCTTACAGCTTCAGCTGCTCTCCTGCAGTTCTGTTCCATGAGCAGTCCTGGCCTGTGTGAAATCCATTTCTCACATTTGGTTTGAGAGCTCCTTAGTCCCTTAATCACAGCTCATGTCTTCATTTCTTCTTTGGTAGCATGCTCTCTCAAATAACAGTGTTTTAGATGTAGAGATTACCTAATTACTCCTTTGTGGCCAGAATGTTGTGGGCTCCTCCTTTGGGTGGTATCACTTTCCAGTTCTGCACTAAATTGGCTGATGTGTTTATCTCCTTTTTTCTGCATTTATATCCTTTAGGTCCTTGACAGCTGTCAGTTAGACTTACCCAACTTTGAAGGGCTCAGTTTTGTGTGAAGGTTGAGAGGAGAGTTAAACTAATCTTTGCTGTATGAAAAGCAGTTTAGAATTGAGAAAAGCCCTCTGGAGTGCTGCTCTGCCTGCTTTGTTCTTGAAAAATTGTAACTACTTTAGGGATTCTGCAAGCTTCTGATGTAATTCCTGGATTTTCATTGTAAGTGAGGGATGACCAAAACAAAAAATAGGTCAAGCTTTGGGCAAAATCAAACCTATATTTGCAGAAGAAAATTCTGCTTTGTCCTGTGCATAATTCCTGCTGACCTGGCCCATATGAAGAACAGGGTGGAATTGAAGCTCTGGGGCTTTTCAAGTTTTCCTTTCTTTCCAAAGCATTTCAGGTGCTCAACCCCACCTTAGTCAGTCCTGAAATGTCAGGGTTTTTTTGTTTAGATCACATTTAAAAGGGTGACTCATTGTGAATGTTTCATTGTATGTTGGGCTGGGAAGGACAGATAATGGAGTTTCGATAACCAAATATCAGAAAGTAGAAGAGAACTCATTATTTCAGGAGTTGGAAAGTTAACATATTTATTAAACTTCTGACAATTGTGACAGTCATCCTCGTCTGCAAATGTCAGTGCATTATAAACCTCCAGAGCTTCCTCCTTGTTCCTCAGACTCTTGTCAATCACTGCAATTATCACACATCTCAAAAGTCACAACATAAACTTTCTTTACTTTCCCGCTGCATCCTTTTTAAGCTTAACATATGACTTGTTTGCTGAAATAGTTGAGTGCCATTTGCTTTTAATGGGATGTTTGTGGAAGCCCTGGCTTTGAACCCTGCACGCTGCTCTGGGTGCCCAGATATTCAGGTGAGCCCCTTGCCTGGCTTTATTGCTGGTATTGCACCTGGATTTTAATAAAATATTCCAAAGAGGGTTGTACACAATCTTACATAACTCACCCAAAAAATGAAAACAGGAAAAAATCTGCATGAAGGGGAGCAGTAACTTGATGAAAGCTTAAAAAGGGGGAAAAGTTTAATTTAAGACAAGTAAGGTGTCTTTTGGTAAAAGACTGGAGGTCATGGGCATCACAGAATTAGAGGCATGTATGTATTTCTGCTTATCATGGTACCTCATGTGTTAGAGAGAAACCTCCTATGCATCATGTTCTGATTATATTTCTCTACCCCATCCACAAAATGCCAAGCCAGAGCTCGGTTTTCCTCAGCAGCTTGTTCTGAAATCAATCCTTTTGGACTGAGTTGAGATGCTAAAGACAAACCTGGGGCTATCCCAAAGTTTACAGCTGTGAAACAGAGAGGGCTCTCAGCTCTTCATTGAAATGGGTTCTCATTGACCAGAATAGTAGTGTGATTGGTTTTTTGTTTGCCCCATGCTTTAAGTTGCCTCTAATGCCTGTGGTGAATAGTGCATCCAGAAACCTGAAATAAATGGGTTGCAATAGTTGAGTTGCTAAATCCCTGATGCTGCACAACTGAAGCCAATGAGAACTCAGCTACTCCCATCAGTGAGTGCAAGATCAAACCCTAAAGGAGGTTATTGCTGCTGAAACAATTCCTTATGTCATCTGTGGCTTTCAGAAGTACACACATATAGAGACTAGCAGACACTTAGCTTTGCTGATGGCTTCTCTGTTGTTTCATCCACTCTCTGATGGGTTTGCACCAATAGCTCTCAGATGAATTATTTTCAGTTCTTTGTTTATGATTATGGAGACTCAAAACAGAAATAAACATTCAGGACAATAATTAGCAAGTGATTAAGTTACTGTTTAATTTTAATGTATGTTTAGAATGTGAAAGGTTTTGTGCTTTTCATGAGTTGGTTTCCAGGGAAATGAGTCCTTCACTGCAATTCTGGCAAAATCTGACTGGCAAGGGTATCTTGGCACTGTATCCTTCTGCTCAGAGCTTTAGCTATATTTATATCTAGAAAGGCAATGTTAATCAGTTTTGTTATCAATTACTTGGGAAAAGGCCTAATTGACAAATCCTGCCCACTGCTTAGGTCTCTCATAAACCTGATTTGTGGAGTTTTAGACAATTTCCTCCTTTATCTTCATGTAAAGTTTGTTTCAGTCTGGCTGCAAGCAAATAAGGAAGTGATGAGGATTTTGTTTGTTTGAGGTTTAGTTTTTATTTTTGAATTTCAATTTCAAATTTACATAGCTTATAATCTTCCAAATTTAAATGTATGTAATATGGGCTAATTTTCGTGTAACAAAGTGATTAATTATTTGATTAGATGTACAACTTGATTAAGGAATAAATTTTTTTTTAATCAGGAACGTGAATTATAAAAAGCTTTCTCCAAAGAAGTGAAATGCATTTTCCTAAAAAATAGGCAGCCTGAAGAGCTGATAAGTTGTTTTGCTGGCTCTTCCCTCTTGTAAGAATGGAATCATTGTCTGGGCAGTGTTCTGGAAGACAGTCTTTTCCTATTGGCAAGAAAAATCCATGACAGTTTCTTCATTATTCAGACATGCAACATCTTGTTCTGGATGGCATGGATGCTTTCCTTCCTTCTTACATTATGGCAACCTTTCAATTTCTGATTTTACTGCTTTAAATTGTCTCCTGTATCTTTTTGGGTTTAAATGTAATGCATCTCAAAACATGTGATATCGAAACGTGGTTTTCTTGATGTAACTAAACACAGAGCAATCCAAGTGGTGGGGAGTGTAGTCAGTAAGTCACTGAGGAAGGCATAAACAAGTGCCTAAAGGATCAGAAATTGGGTTAAGGAAGTCTTAGAGAACATCCTGCTTTACCAGTTGTGGGGTCTTGCCCTTTACTGAAGCCAGTGGCAAAGATTTCCTGGTTGTCTGTGGGGTAAGGATTCCACCTGGGAGTTGGCGCTGTTCTCCTATCAGACTGGAGTGTGGGGAGAAATAATCAGAAATTCATCCTTAAAGACAATTTCTCTAACTCCTTATGTTTCTGGGACTCCTTGGTACCATCATTCAGTCATACATTAACATGTAATAGAGAGTTCTGTTCATACATTTAGGTGATACTTAGGTATTTATGAGATAATATGCTGATCATTGATCTCTCTGACTTTCTCACTGGCTGCTCATGGTTTGGTTGGATCTGGGACACACACCATCAACAGGCAGATCACAAAAATATTAAGTATATTCTGTGTCCAAACTTAACTAAAATAACCAGTACAGGTTGAAAATTAATTATTTTGCTAATATTTTGTAATTTTTGAAGTGTAATCTGCATCTTACTGTCTTTCTCAATGTATCCAGCAGGCAGAGTCACTGCTTTGTCATTTACTGCAAAAACAAAATTGAAGACGACTGGCAGCTTCTCACATCCAGTCAGTGGCAATTAAATCTTTTGCTGATGACTTCTCAGTCAAACCACTCTTACAATACCAGCCTAGTTTGTACAAATCAAGAAAATTATGGGTGAAGACTGAGTTACTAATGACAAAATTAGGCAATTTATATACGTGGTGAAAAAGGCTGAATTGTGCTGCTGTTACATGTAGTCAGTGACAGACAACACAGCAGCCTTGATAAATCATGGTGAGGATGTCACTGTGGTGAAACACGGTTTGATTACAATATAGTGAGGCTGCTGAGGCTGTAATTGGTGCCACCTGAATACTGATGGCAAGTCAGAATAAATCTGGCAAGGAGCAGGTTCCTCCAGAAGCATGTCTGCCTCAACTCCTCATGCCAAGCTTCACTCATCATCTTTACTGGTTCCCCAGTGTATCATTTTCTTGGACATTGTAATTCCCAGCATTTAAGTAGCACATCTGAGGGCTGCTCTAGTCGAGGCTGTGCTGGCATTTTCATTACAAAACCCATCCCTCAGAGAACTGTAACTCTTGTGTGGAAAGCAAAGTGCTGTAGGCAGATGTCTGGCCACTGATGTCTGTTCTCAGCCCAAGAATACCAACACTCGGAGCCTTTGGCCACCTCAGTGCCAGGGAGTTTGCTCCTGCCTTTAAAGGACTGGCCTCTGGGTGTGTTTGGTGGGTGGCTCCTCTGATTTTTTTTTTTTTTTGTTTTTTTTTGGAAAAGAATTAGAATCAACCCTTATTTCAGGCAGGATGCTTTCCCTCAGGTACCTGCCTGGTTGTGTTTTCTGGCTGTGGGGAGACAACATGAAGTGGATCAAACCCATCTGCCAGTTACAGGACAGTGGTGTTTTCACTCTGGAGCCATCCATGTCCTCTCAGCTTCTTCTGTTCTTTTATGGGCAAATGTGTAGTTGATGGAAATAAATAGGAATTGCCATCCTAAAAACTTGCTGTCTTTGCTTGGTGAGCTGCCATTGACACCTGTGCCAGCAGCACAGAAAACTGATTTAGTCAATTTTGTGTTGGGTGATTTAGAGATTTCTGGTTTCTCACTTGAAATTCTAAAACACTGGAGTGGAAGTCTCAGTGACTACGGAAAGATGTAGATTTGCTTCACCGGACTCTGCTTGCACTGCCCCGCTTTGCTTGGTCTTGTAGTCTGTCTACAAACCTGAGCAGATCTGTGGTCTCTGTGCTCCTGATGAACCATCTGGAAAGTGTGACACCTGGGGAATGTGGAAGTGTTGGAAGAATTCATTGTCTGTAATAGATCATTCTGCTGAGCTTTGTGCCCCTGATTAATAATCCTTTGAATCAGGTTGTTACTGTGTAATCCTGGATTATTTATGCCTAAAACAACAAACTGATGTTTTATGAGGCTCAGCTGATTCTCAGGAAGTAGCCTCACCTGATTCGCAGTGGCTGACACACAGAAATGTAGATCTTATTGATGCACCATATGGGCCAAGGGGACACAGATATTCTCAAATGCTACCAAACTAAAGACTTAAACATGTCTTCATATTTTCTCTCATCCACTCTTCTGGATAGAAATTTTATATTTTTTTTTTTCCCCACTCTGTGTTCAGCTGAGTGAATGGAAGTCAGATTTCCTGTTCAGAGAGCATCAAGCAATCCTCTTCACAGCCAGGCTCTTCTAAGCCAATGCAGAACATTTTTTTTTTTTTTCCCCTGCCTGGATTATTTTTAGCCCTCTGTAAGTTAAACAAAATGTTAAGTGCTTTGAGAGGATGATTAAACAGACCATTTTGGTAAATGATTCTGACCTTGTCATTTACTTTAAAATCAGGCTGTATATCCAGACCATCCTCTTGTTGCATTTCACTGAGGATGTTCTCAATTTGCAGGCTGTGCATATGTTTGTTTTAAGATTTTCCAGCAAATTGAAAGCTGTATGTAAATAGCTGCCTGTGGAGGGAGGGGATTAAAAGAGAGGCACTGAGTACTTGTGGGAAGGTGAATCACTGGCAGAGAGGAACAGCAGAGGCTTTTTTCTGTCTCCTGGTACCTTGTAAAGAGTAAGTTAAGTGGTTCTGTAGTGAAGTTACGTATATAATGTGTGTGTCTCTATATATATTTATATATACACACCCCCCATCGTATTTCTGTGCAGGCACACATGTGCATGCAGCAATTCCCAGCTCTAGTGCTGAATTTAGAACAAGACCCAACTCCCTGAAAGTTCTGAGTCTTGAATGTAGCTATCAGAGACAAAACCCCTGAAGTCCCCACAATGTGTTACCACCTAATAACACTCTCCACTAAAAGAGTTGTTGTGTGTGAACATCTTTTCCTCAAATTTTAATTTAATTATTTTTAGTCCTAAATCAGAATTGCCTCTGTAGAGGTAAGGAAGAGGAAACTTGCTTACCATATACTTTGTGCAAACTGTCCATACTCTGAATGTTGAGCTGCTTTTCTTCATAAAGAGCTGCAATATAACTTTAAATTTACTAATTGTCTTAATTGTCTTTTGGCTTGAAATACAATGACACGCTTCCAAAATGCACCACTTCCATAACTGCACAAACAAGTGGTTTCTATAGTCCACTTCCAATGTGATTGGCCATTCAGTACCTTATCTGTCAATGTGCAGTGACAGAATCTAATGAAGAAGATCCTGAATTTCCCAGACTTATGTACTTTTATGTCTGTGTTTTCATTTTTATTCTTGAACTTAGCCTAAGATACCAGATCACTTTGTGCTGAAGGGTTTGCTTGTTTCTGTGAGCTCCAGTCTTTGTTCTGGTGGTGTTGACCTCAGCACATTTAATTTATTTTGTTCAGACTTGGAGAAGTATTTTCTGTGCTATTCAATAGCTGTCAAATACAAAAGGATCTTATTGATGAAGGAAGAGCTGCCTATGAGATCCTAGTCCCAAAGACTGTCTTTAGTGATTTAAAAGGCACTTAAAACTAGGAACAAATCTTAAATATGTGTTCTAGTGCCTTAAGCAGTTGATAAGAACAAGCAGTGGTGCTTGGCAAAGATGTAACATTATTAAGCTTTGTCATTTATGCGCTTTTTTTTTTTCTTTTCAAACCACATCTACCCTCATTTCTGCATCCCAAAATTTGGATTTGACAGTAAAATAGATTATGGGCCTAGTTCCCACCCCCCCCCTCACTTTCTTCTCTCTTCTGTAATTGCTACTACTGCTGCATGAAGAGAGTTGGTTCTGTCTGTAAATCAGTGGGAGCTGGAAGGGAAATAGTTCCCTTTCTCTGCAGCCATTGTAATATTCAAATAAAAAAGTACATAAAAACTAATAAAATACTTTGAAAAATGCTGTAATACATTTGATACCTACATCATTTGAAATCATGTGGTGTGCTCTGTGTAGACAAGGCTATGAGGAAGACTTGAAAATAATGCCCAAAGGAGTATTGTATCTTCATAAAGACTTCTTTTTCTGAAATTTATCTATTTAAAAGATGCTCTTTGAGATGGTTTTTACTGTTGTTGTTGTTAATGTAGTCTTTATGAGGCTGACAGTCTATTTTCCCTTAAAATCTGTGTGCAGATTAATGTCTGTGTGAAGAGAGCTCCCTGTGTGTGCATGGCCAGAGGCTAAGCAGAAACCTGGCTGGGTTACCATGGGCAGAATGGTCAGCAGGGCCTGCCAGCAGCCCAAGGGTCATCTGCCCAATGATTTCAACTTGGACCTGCTTCCAGTTCACCAGTGCAGGGCCAGAAGAGGCTCTGCTGAGGAGGTGTTCTTCCCAAGACATGTACAATGCTGTCCTTATCTCCTCGTGTTGGGAGCAATGTCAGTGTTGAGTAAAACTTCTTAAGAAGCTTTTTGGTTAAGGATCTTAAAGCAGATGTTTTCTGACTCTTCAGCAGTGCACAAGAATGCTGCTGTTGCCACCACTTGCAAGTGAAATGCTGAATATCTTGAAAGTTACTTTCATTTGGGTGCTGCAGTACTTGTCCTCTGCCCTGTCTGCATTTTTATTCATTTCTAGCACTGAGTGGAATATAAAGAGAGGAAAAGTCCTCATTTGAATGAACAAGTGTCCATTTTAATTCACCCCTTATTTTTTGGAAAGCATTAGTTGCAATTAAGGATGCTCCAAACAACTATGAATTAAATCATCTGGCTGGAATTTTAGAGGCAATTACCACCAATGTTCATTACTTTTCAAACCATCTATATCAGTTCCTGAACATAACATTTCTTTATTTATTTTTGTGAGGAGCTCAGATCTCTTCAATGAATAAACATATTGTGGAAGCTTTTTGAATAAAGAAAAGTTAATATTTTGAACTCCTACTGCTTTTCATGTTGCTTGCTGTCCACTTCAGTTAAAATGAGTGAGAATTTCTTCCTCAGCTGAGGAATCCAGAGTATCTTTCTGTATCCAGTTTCTGGTAACATTTTGTTCTACATCTAAATTATAATTTAAGTCCCTATTATAATTAGCATAATTTGATTTTAAGAATGTTGAGCTATTAGAAATGCTCCAACAGCTTAGAAGATTATGTAGTGTATAAGCCAGCTGGCAAAAACTAAAACTGGAGTATCTGCTGTGATGGTCTTGGAAACAACTGAGTCCCTCTCTTGTATTTGGGTGCTTTCTTAGGATTCTGATCCCTTCACAACAAAGTGCACAGGCCATTTTAATGGAAACATTTTAAGATTTGGAAGTATTTTTATTTTCCATCTTGATGTTTCAAATATTTGAGATGTGGACAACTTTCAGTGAGTGGGCTGCTTTCCCTTTGTTTTTTTTTGTTTTTTTTTTTTTTTTTTTCTGAAGATCCTTTTGCATGCACAACACTGAGTTTCCTGGTGAGCTCTTCTATATTCAGTTTTTCTGTGTTGGACAAACCTGGCAGATCCAACATGAATGAGACTCACCTGAATTTGTGAATGAAAGGGATATTTCATGTCAAAAAAAAAAACTTGAAGCCAAGTTGGGGAACCACATTCAGCTCAGTGTTGGCATTTGGAAAGTAGATTTTGCTCAGTGGTTCCCATTGCTCAGGTTTTGTTCATGGCCCCAGTTTCTTATCCACAGAATCAGTTCCTCAGGGGTCAGAAATGTTGCCGGTTGTGAGTGTTCCCTTATTGTGTGATAAGGGAAATCTTGGTTCAAGCCACTGCAAGAATAAAACCTTTGCTTGTTTATTTGAGTCTGTGGGAGGGCTGATGGTGTTGCTGCTGTGGATTTATCCACTGGAATATCTCTGTAACTCACACCTGTGACTCTGATTGTTTGTCAGTTCTACTCCAGGCAGGTCATGAGCTGCTTCTGTCTTACAGTCATGCACGATCAATAACAGAGTGAGCGACTCCTGACAAATACAAAATGAGTTTTGGCATCTTTCTGTTGGCAAATTGCTCGTGAACAGATGGCAAAACTTTAAGATTTAGTCAAACATCAAAGTTTTTCCTATTCTACCACCTGAAACAATCAGATCTGAAGCCAGTTGAGTAAATGCAAATTTACTGCCAGTGTGTGGTGGAATAATTTATGCTCTCCAGTCTTGTGGGTGACTTGAATACATAAATAGCAACTTGTCAGCTGAGCAAGATTTTGTGAGTCAGAATTGTCCAGCAGTGTGGTGTGTTGGTTAGTTCAATCTGTGGTTTTGTGAACTTTGATTCCTAGTTATAGTCTGATCAAACTCCCATTGAATTGAAAAGTCATTATCTTTACTGGAAAATGCATTTATTTATGTTCTGTAGTGTGTCTCCCTTTTCTGTGATGGCACACACAGAGTCTCTGAGCTGCACTTGATGGGTTGAGTGGGATGGACACCAGAAGGGTAAAGCTCCCTGTGCTCTGCAAGACCTGTCAGGAGCTGAGATATATTATTTTGCCTTTTAAAAAATACATTGACATGAGACATACATTAATTAAATACTATATGAATAAACCTATATGAATAGGTTTAAAATAGAGAGTTTTACATACTGTCTATGTAAAGCTAAATCAGCATTTAACCCTAATTCTTCTGTAAATAATTGCATATTAACCCTATTCTTTAGCAGTGCATTTGCAGGGCACCATTTCAGATGTTCCTTTCTTCATACACAGTCCAAATGTGGATACAAAGGGTGCAGATGGAAATTCTCTGTTCTATTTTGATGAGAGTTGTGAATGAGAAGAGAAACAGTTCAGGTTGAGAAGCAAAGAAAACACTGGCAGACGTGGTGGTGTGGCATGACAGCATTACAAGGTGTTACGGATAAGTTGGCAGCAGGACTTGAGTTGTTTTGCCTGAGCTCTTTCACTCACAGCTTTGCCCAAGACAATGTTCAGAAAAACTTTTCAGTGAGAGAATTTTAATTACTAAGTATCTTTGTGTATTTTTGGTTTTTTTTGGTGTATGGGACTTTTGTTTGTTTCTCTTTATTTTTAATTAGGGAAGAGAGTAGGTAACCTCTAAGAAAAGTAGTATTGTAGCATAGTCAAGAGAGTAAGAGAATTTAAAACCAAACAGCTTTTTGTACATTGTGAATATTTTTGGATTTGCATGAAATCTTATCCAAGATCATTGTTTCTGTCGCTCATTTGTCACTGTGAAGTAATTGCAAACTTCATGTAGTCATTGAAGCAAAAGTAATACTCATGACAGGTGAATTTAGATGAGACCAGGCTTAAAACTAGAGGCTGTTTTGGTAAACTAAGAGACTGTTTCAGTGCTGATGGGAAAATCAACATGGAGATGTCAAGGGAGAATTGCACAAAGCAACTAATGATGTGCATTTCCATTCTCTCTTGTTCTTCTGCGGACTTTGAAGAATCTCAGTCTTTTAAAATTCTGAGATACATCTCTGACTGTGCATGATAAATTTGTGATTATCTAATCCAATTTAAATGGTAAGAGGGTAATTTCTTTATCCCTCTGCATTACAATTCGTGTCTGTGATTTGGTAATTCCCTGTGGAGGACTGGTTCTTTTATAGGGTGCTTAAATCTGATTCTAATCTAACATAAAATCTAACTGGGAAGCTTATAAAATAATGTTTGAGCACCAGCAACAGGCACAGGGATTATTTTAAAGCAAATTCTAAAGAAATTGTTTTGTGCAACACCATAATGTAATTGCCATAAGATAATGAACTAGTGATAAATCGTTATTTTTCAAACCTTGATGGTGCTTCAGGTGATCTGTGGTGTGCACAGGAGGTTGGTGAGAATGGTTAGTTGACTGCTCTGCTGCACTCAGAAACAGACCTGGGATCTGTTTTGCAAGGAAAATGATCAAACAAAGACAGAGCATTGGGATGCTGAGGAAATGGAAACATGACCTGGCCATGTGGGTCATCCAAGGGTGGGGAATGTGGATTTGGAGAGAGGAGGAGGTGGCAATAAGGAGGAGTAAGGCAAGGTGAGCAACACTGACAAGACATAGTGTTTGGAGGAAGGCTGTGGATATGGTCTTGCAGAATTGAAACTGGGTGTTTGGGAGAGCTAAAGATGAATATGTATTTTTTTTTTAAATGAAATTAACTATTCTTAGGACAGTTCAGAGCTTAATGCTCAAGTCTTGCTTAGAGTGTGACTCTCTCACAGCCCTGTGTGCCTCCAGCCTGGCACTGAGAGCCTTGGCTGGCCACACCAATGCTGCTCCTCCCTCTGACAGTGCTCATTTTTCTTAGCAATGCATATGTTTCAGCTCCCAGCTCTAACTTTCCCCTTCCCCTGTCTCTCTTCAGTTGTGCCACTTGTAGATTGTATAAGATTTATCTACTGGTTCTATACAGTAGGATAAGGAATCTTCAGAGAATAAAGTGATAAGGCTGTTCTGTGAACTCTAGATGTGATAAGCACCATCATAACAAAGTACATAGACCTGATATATCTTGTGTGCAGGGTGTTTTATAATGTTGTGATTGTGTGTTTTAAAAATAATTACATCAAATAAACGAAACCACAGAATGAAAATGGATAAAATAATTCTACTCAGTTCTTAACACAAATTCAGAGTACACATTAAAAACTGTAATAGTTTCCTGAAACTCCCCTCTGGTTCTTAAAAGCTGCAAGGAGCCGAAAATGGGCCAGCCTGTCCTGTAGCTATAGTGATGCTTCCACACAGGAGTAGAATGAAAAATACTTAAATGAAAAAAGAAGTCAAAGGTACTCTGAGCATAGGATCTATAAAGAGCTCCATGTGGATTCCTTGGTGACTGACACGGGACACAAGTTCCTCCTTCCTCAAAGCTTTTTTGTTGTGGTAGGAAAACTTCAGTTTCCTGGACTACCAAATCAATGCTTACATACAGTGACTTGAAATGTAATCTGTGTCTCCTTTGTAAAGCAACACTGAAAATTCTTACTGCATGCAATAGAAAACCAGACTTTGAAGTATAACTAAACATTTAAATTCCCCTTTGCATCAATATATTTTTTACTTCCCTTGTTGTATAATCTACTTTATAAATTAATTGCCTTATTAAAGTATGCAGATTTATATAAGTTTATTGTCTTGTTGTACCTGGGTTTGCTCATAAACAACAGTAAGCATGCTGATTTAGAAATGCTGTGGATAACTTATCAAGTACAAATGCAGATGTGTTTTTGTGGGACCTGTTGGGATGGCAGTAGGGCAATAGTTCATTTGAATGCATTGCTACAGTGCTCTCAGATTCATGCTGTGTTTGGGGTTTTTTTTCTTGCAGCTCATGTCTCTTTTCTTTCTCTGGATGTGCTACACGTAACCTCTGCTGTTTAGGATGATGTAGAATTGTGTAAGTGTATGCTCCTGAAATGATTGCAGACAGTAGTTTGGCAACCAACTGGCTACCAAAAATCCTAGCAAACCAGAACACTTACTGATTTGCAAGATTTATTTTCTCAAAAATGACCAAGCTGCATATTTAAAGCCAGCCCTTATAAACAGAAACAAAGAAAAGGGAGGTTTCTGTGCTCATGAAAGAATTCTGATAAGTAGAACTGAGCATCTATACCCTCCCCAGCACAAATGTGAAGCAGGTGAGCACTAAGGGAACCCTGGGTGGGTACCACAGCCTTTGCAGCAGGAGGTTGGATGTTTTAACATCATCCAGGTGTGTGTCTGAGATATCCAGACCTGCTGAGAAGGGTGGTTTGGTACCTCCAGCTGTACTGTGGGGTTCTGGCTTATGGAAATGATAAACCATGTTGAGTGATTTATAGTAGGCTGGAGTCCAGCAGGGTGATTATATCCAAAACTTGAGGGAATCAGGGGGTATGGAAATAACTGTGTGAGAAATAGAATTAAATGTTCTGTGCTGCTGCTGGTGGATGTGTAATTACAAATGCCACCAGCATCACATACCTACAGGGAGGGAACCATGAGTGAGGCTACATTTGTGAACTGCCTTTTTGCTCTGTAGGAATTCCTCAGTTTTTCTCTTCCCTCGTGATCCTGCTGTTTTAATTCTTAATTGAAAGGGAATAAAAAAGGTTTGCTCTACCACAAAGACCAAGTAGATTAATTCAAACCTATATGATTTTTTTTCAAACAAGTGAAAAACACCACCAACCTGAAACCAAGCTGTCAGCTGTGGTGAAGATGTGATGGCTTGGAAATTTCTTCATGGGTATCAGCAACTGTTTATGACAAACACAGACATGTGTGGTAGAATTTGCTTTGCAGACGTGTCCAAGCCCACAGGGGTTGGTTGTGACATCATCAGAAATGATTCACAGTAAGAATAGGTTTTCCTTTCAACAGAGGGTGATGGTGACTGTCAAAGGCACCAGGAGGTGGTAAATGTTGTCTGGAGCTGGCATTTCTTCATGTGGTCACAGAAAATAAAAATGAACCTTCAAGGAATGCTTTTTTAACTTGTTTCTCTACTTGGGAAAAGCCTGTTTTATGGAAATTGCTTCATGTCTGAAAAATTCTACCCTGCCCCTTAGCAAATAAATGAAAGGAAAATGGGATGATTTGGTTATATGTGGAGGCTCACCCCAGGGTGAGATCTTGAATATTGATAAATAATCAGCTTGGTTAGACGTTAAGATTATTAACAAATTATGAGAGTTTTGTGATTGTTGTGACCAGTTTGGTTTCAGCTAAACCCCTATTTTGTCAATGAATTATTGCTGTTTTTCTTGAGGACTAACCTGCCTCCTCCTCAGCTGATCACCTTACCCTAATGCCTCCCTCTCCCACCTCCTTGTCCTACTGATGTAGGTTTTTCAGCTCTGATAAACCTAGTATTTGTCATTCTTAGTCTAAAGAGTTGTTTTGAGGAAATATCACATACATTTCTGTGTATTTACTTTTTTTTTCTCTAGAAATTCACCCACAGTGTTTTTCATTATGATGATGTCTATTATGAGTAGTAAACAAAGAGTGCTAAAATATTGTATTTATAATACATAATTATGACTTTGCTATAGTGTGGAACCTTATTTAGTAAAATCATCCATTCAGTTCTCCCTAAGTCCTGGACCAAAAAGCTGGATATCAGTTTAGTGCCAACGTGCCCTATAAAAATAAAGCTCCACTGGAAAAGAACAACTAATTGTACTACAACTGAAACAAATTTTAATGCATTGTCTCCATTGGATTTATTTACACCTTAAAGGATGAATTACCCTTCTCATAATTTGGAAAGCTTTGAATTAACTGAAGGAGAGAAAATAAATGCAGCAAAGGCAACTTCTTGGCAGTCTTGTCAATACACATGTTTGGAGCTGCCAACATGAGAAATTATGGTATCAACTTAAAAAATGAAAATCCTCAGGGCTCTGAAAACACGAGATGAAGATGATAACATCTGTATGCCAGAGCCGTGATATATGAATCCCTCTAACCATTATAGAATAATCAATGACTGCCACATGTATGGCACTTTGTATGTGTGTATAAAAATACATCAATAAATGTAGGGGAGAGAGGAATTGGTGTCTCTATCAACACAGGTTCCTTGGCAAATGAGCACACAGGTGGATAACAAAGAGCCCTCATGGAATGAAGAGAAATCTGCAGTGAATTTTATCTCCTGTAATACTGTAAAGCACAGGGTAATAATTTAATGAGCTTTTTACAAACATGTTCATCTTGTACTTCAGAACAGTCTGCAAAATTGTGGAAAGGAACTCTAGTTTGATAGAATTAAGGAAAATTCAATTATGTAAGGAGAAGAAAAACTGGTATTAAAGAAATGAGTAAATATAACTCTGCTTACAGTGCTCAGATGAAATTCAAATATGCTGACTCAGGGGATTTTATGTGAGGACACAACACTGATCTAACTTTGTGGTTTGGTTTAAAACTTGGGCTGCTGTTGGGTTTATGTCCTGTACTATAGACTTGCTGTGTGGTGTATGTGGGACCGTTCTGCTTCACCAGCTCTGGATCCTCACATGGATTCTGCAAAGATTGCAGGGTGCCTGGAGTTTTCTGTCCAGGAAAGTGTCCTGAAATAAGTTCTGGATGACTCAGTGAAGGTGAAAAAAGAGAGTTCTTCCCAAATGTGGGTGATACAACTTCAATTTGGACCATGTTTCTCTCTGATCTCTATTATTTTTTTGTTTTTACCCTTAGGACTTGAGCTCCTGCTCATCTGCTTTGCATGACAGAGTTTCACAAAGCTGGAGGGATCTGCTTTGTGTCCAGGCAATACAGACTAAAGAGACAATGCTGATTCACCAGGATTCAACTTCCTGCAGGTAACATCCTTTTTTTCATCAGTTTTGGTGTTGGGATCCATGAGACTCTCTGGTCAAATCAGGATCCCACTTGTACCCTCTTGGTAGGAAATGGAGAGTGCTCTGTGAATGGTGATGAGTAGGTTATGTCTTTGCTCAGTGGGGCCTTCTGAAAAAGGCCAGGTTTAGGATTTGAGTGTCTTACAAGGGTGAAACCACAGATATCCCATGAAAATCTGAGTGAAGAAAGGGGCACCAGGTTTGAGGCACTGCCTGTAACCCAGTCCCTGTGAACACTGGCTGATCCTCTGCCCATCTCTGACATTTTATAAAGGAATACAAACTTTGTGTGGCTTTGCCTCTAGTTCCACATGTCAAATGAATGAACTTGAATGAAGATCTTGCCTGTGTTGTCTCCCCTGCATTAGGTATTGGTAGAGAAGGTGAGTGTAAGGCTCTCTGTGTCCTCTTATAGGTTTATGGATGTCCCAGGTGTGAGGGAAGGGGCAGGGTCTCAGCTGCTGAGGTTCCAGTCATACAGGATATGTCAGTGATAAGACTCTGCATTAATTTTTGTTTGTTCAGCAGAGTGACAGCAGTGCAGTGATAAGATGCATTAATTTTACCTTGTTTCTCATGCGTTTGTAGGTACACAGCAGGTTTGTGTGGGGTGTCTGAGGCCTCAGTGCCAGTTTTTCCCATTATCATTTCCAAGTAAGCTGTGAGTGTTCTCTCATAGCTCCCACATCTTGAATTTTTGTATCTCCTTTCATTTTTAAAAAGCACTAGATGGTTACCAATTAGAGAGGATTTTTTTCCCCAGTGGAATCAGATGCAGATATTCTTCTGGGATGTCTCTGGGAGAAAGGAGTTCTTCATCTGCTGCTATAAAACACTAGGACATGAATCGCAACCTTGAACAGCAATAGTCATTGCACAGCTGCTGACAGAAAATAAAAACTAAAGCAGTTGTGCCAGTTTGTGAGAAAAGACCTCAGTCTTGTCCAGTTAAAGGATGCAATAAATATCAGAGACAGTAAAAATAATGCCTAGGCATCTGGGGAGGAGTGTTACTCTGTAGGGTCGGAGAGCTGCTTTACAATGACACCAAGGACTTGCTGCAGAGCCATAGTTAAGCACTTGTTGGTGGGAGACATTCCGTGGTTCTTCACACTTTTCTTTCTCCGCTAAGTATCGCTCTGTAATTTGTTTTTGCACTCACATATCGCATGGCCTCTGTAACATCACATCAAAAATCAATCATTGCTGAACTTGGGCCTCCAAATGCATGCAAAATAAAAAAAAAAAAACGTGGCAACGTTTGTCTCATGGCAACGGCCCTTCAGCACAGGGAAAGATGATGCAGAGGCTGAAGCAGAGATTTCTTTGTTTCACAATACATGTGGCACTCGTGTTTCTGTATTCCAGTCCCTCTCAGGTAAATCACCTCCCACCTCTAGAAGTTGTGTAGACATTCAATGTTTTTTAAAAGTGTTGTTAATTAAGCTGAATCATGTCACTTACACTGGTTTCCTTGTTCAGCAGTTGCGTTTGTGTTCATTTTCTCTCTATCAGACTCTGTTAGTTCTGTCCTCTCCATATTTTGCCAGTAGTAAATAGCATCCTGAAAGGCCAGAATTAAACATTAATAGAAACATGTGTTGCTGTCTCACTTCAGTTGTTCTGAACCACATGACATAAGGATAGCTCCTACTGTTTTTATTTTACACTTATTTCACTATTGCCTTTTTGTTTTTTAATCCTTAACCTCACATTTTTTTTCTTTTAAAGTAACATTTTCTCCTAAGATTTTGCCTAGCCTGCTGTTTGTGGATTTTAGTAAGGTCTGTTCTGAGCTTGGATGAAACAGATCTGGGCGTCCTCTTTTTATATATATATATATCTTTTTTATGCTATCTGATCTTGCTCAGCAAACTTTTCAGTGCTCTTATCTTTATGTTCACTGTGGGGAGTGGGAAGATGAAGAGAAAAATATGCAAGGAGTGAAATGGACTGGAAATGGGAAATGACAATTTGAAGGTGCAGCCTGGGCTCAGAACTTGGCATTTGGGTGGAATGCCTCTCTTTGAGCAGCCCTGTACTAGTCACTGAAGTCTGCCTTGGTTACTCATCTGGAACAGGTGGGATGTTGTTTTGAAGGCATCTGGAAAATTCACAGAATTATCCAAATGCTAAATGTTGTTATTTAAATACTGCTGGCTGCGGTTTGATAACTCAGTTCCTGCTGGTCAGGCAGATCTAACAATTCCTCATGGCATTGGATAGGATTAGGTTTCTCTCTCTGTGTGCCTGGAAGTGTCATTAAAACCCCCCAACCATCAGTGATGGGAGATACTGCCCAGCCCTGGCTGTGGCTGTGCTGCACATCTGGCCCAGACTGAACAAGGGCTTCCAGTGCTGCAGCCCCTGGATGGTTTATGGGGTGGTTTTACACCAGCCCTGCCCTGTTGTGCCAAGGTTTGATCCTTGGTGGGGGCAGTGGTTTGTCACAGGTTGCAAGTACAGCCTCTGGTGGAACAGACATCCCCCAGGCTGTGGGGAAATCCCAAAAAGCTGATTGCTGCTTGTCTTGAATGATGGTATTTCCTCCTGCAGTGCTTGTGAGCTCCTTGTTCTGCAAGGTTCACACAATCAATAACGCTCCGAATGTGGAATATTTTAAAAGTTGGCCTCTCTTGTTGAGCTCTATTCCCATGAATAATCCTGATGCCTATTGAGACAAGTCAGCTCTTTCAGTTCATTTTTTTGCATGGTATATACCCTGGGTTCTCTTTTTCCTGGATTTTTCTTTCATCAATATTTTTTTTTTCCTAACATATTAATCATATTTGATCCTTCTGTAGCTTGTAGGTTACTTTAAAGTTAAGAGGAAAATGATGAATATTTTCATGAGTGAATGTCTTGAATTAATGTTCTTGTCATTAAAAAGGGTAACAGAGGTTTAGGTTAATGTATTTATTTGAGCATTAATATAGCCCCAGCACTTTTGTGTGCCAGTGTTTCTAAATATCAATTAGAAAAATATATTCAAAGTGAACTTGATTTCTGGTGACTGTGCATAATAAATGGACATATGCTAAACATAATTACATATTTAAATGCATTAAACTCCAAGAATGATTTGGGATATTTCAGCCAAGCTCTGTTACCACAGTTCTTTGCTATCTGCAGTAATTGCTCTACATTTAATTGTACCTTTAAAGGCATGAGTGTTTATATTGTAACAATATAATCTGGTTTAGGAAGAACTTACAAAAACATGACACAGATAATTGTAAGTTTTCTATACCAGTATTATTTCTGTATAGATTTGTGTAGCAGCAGAGTGATAGCCCTATTCTTGTGGCAAGAGCAGAAGTTCTAATCAGATATAATTTAAATCTATAAAGAACTTGTTTTTTGGAGGCATAATGTGTTTGAGATAGAATGGGTTAGATTTTTAGATCTTCACATCAGCTTTTGCTGAAATCATATAGAGGAAGATAGTCACAAAAGAAAAGCTGTGCCTGACAAGCCAGTATTGCCAAATAATCCTTGGGTGAAGTCAGTGCTTTCAAAAGGTAAAATACAGAGGAAAGGGTTTGCTTCCCGAATTAGCCTGGGGTAGGGCCTTAATTCCAGTCCTAGAGACAGTCCTAAGTCTTCTGTCCTGTTCCTGCATGGCCTGAAGTGGGAAGGCTGATGTCCAGGAAAGGCACAAAGGAGGGAGCTGCAGTGAGGAACTCCTGGGTGGTGGGGCTGTCCCAGCACAGAGGGGATCTGAGCCCCCCAGGCTGTTTGGGGTGTAGAGAGCTCCCGTGTTGGCGTTCAGAATTGTTAATACTTGAAATCCAGCCAACGGCTGTTTAAGTGTTTCAGAATTCCCTTTTCTACATACACAGTGCTTTTAATGTGCAAATAGTCTCAGGAAGTAGATGTTGCCATCACTGTTTTTTGTTGGTTTTTTTTTTTAATCTTCTGTAACTTTTTTAGATTAGGAAAAAAACCAGAAAGCAAAACAGACAACTTGACATAATTTCAAATTTCAGTAGTATGCCATGAAGCAATCAAATAAGCAAAAAGGAGCTTTGTTTCCATGTTATTTCTTTTTAAAGCCTATTCAAGGTCATGGTTTGAATAGAAAAGTAATTGGATTTGAGACACCATATGTTGTGGGATGCTTATGACATCCCTAATGAATGTTACAGGGTACTACTTCTTCCAAAAAAATATTGACATTAGCATTGCAATGACTGTTGACATGAAAACTTTCATTAAGAGAAACATCTTGAAGTCAATCTTGTCTACTTTGTTTTTCTTTTCTTTCTTCCTTCCACCCATCATGATAAGATGCCCACTCCTGAAACTCCGAGGGGTTGCTTACCTTGCCAAGCTCCAGCCTGTCACCATCACTCACCCAACTTTACTGTCCTTCCCCAGTACCTTCTGATTCACAGTGACAAATCCTTGGCTATAAAAGCAACCAGATTCCATTGCTGTGTGTCTCTTGTTAGTCATTTCACAGTATTTATGGTGCTGCTCGCAGAGAACGTTATTCCTGCGCTCTGTTTTCTAAATCAACTGTGGGTAAATTCTGTTTAAAGGAAATATATTTTTAAGGCGGTGAAGTTTGGAGAAGTTTCTTTTTTTGTTTTTGTCTTTGAGAAGCATGAAGGTGATCTCAAATATATTCCCTTCTTCCTCTGCAGTGTAACTTTGAGGGATCAGTTATGTAAGGAACCTTAACATTTTTGTAGAATGTGTTCTTCTCTTAAATGCCCCGAACAAGTAATTTTCTCATTATCCTGTGAAAATTTATCATAACACTGAAAATAAATATGAAATAGGAGCAAAAAGAATTTGATACTATTATTCTGAGATGTTAAAATTGAAGAAGTAATAAAGCATCAAAAAAATTCATGGTAGTCATGCAAACAAATGTCACAGACAAGCAAGCTCTTGCAGTCTAATATTCTGACCTTATTCCTGTCTTTGAGATGTTTCCATTCCATCCCTTTCATGTGGGCACCAGAATCACAACCCTTTCCAAATCACAGTGCAGCATCAAGGAGTTGTCAGTAAAGCACAAACAGTTTAGTTGTCACTGGGTACAGCTTCTCTAACCTTGGACCTGCCCAAATTTCCCATTCCTTTTATTAATGTGGTTGCTTGTGCTGGTTGTGAGTGACAATCATACATCAAAATAGAATGTGGAGTCTCCACTTTGGCATAAACACATCTCTGCTGGAAACCAGAACTCTGATGTGTGTGAGTAAACAGTTAGGACAGAGGTAAGGAGGAAATCCAGACAGTGCTGGAATTGCTTTATGAGCCAACCTCTTTTTCTAGTTTGGAATTTTTATTTTTTTTAATAAGTTAGGGCTAATTACTGTTTAAACAGACAATGAGAGAATGGTGCTCTAAATGGTTGGTGGGGAAATATATCCCTGTCCTGATGACAATTATTTTGCTGTACGTGGGAATAGAAGACTCTGAAAGACACACGAGTAATTAAAGAGCTGGCTGAGCTGCCAGAGCAGGAATGGCAAGGGGAGGAAGGAGGTGGGTGGGCTCTGAGCTGAAAGGCAGGACCAGGGCTGTGTGTGCTCAGTGAAGCTGTACATGATGTGCCTTTGAAACCTTCGTGCATTGCCTCTCTGCTGCACTGTGATGAAAAAACAGGGCAAAGAGAGGTCTTTGGTAGAAATAATCTGTTCATTAGAAGACTTAGTGAGTTCTACCTGCTTTATTTTGTTGGTGGTGTTTTGTTTTGTTATGTTTTATTTCTTTGGCTGTATAAGCCTTCCAAAAGGCTGAGCTGCGCTACTGCAGTAGAGATCCTTCTTCCCCATGTAAATCTTACCTTGGATAACCACCGTGTCCTTTGATGTTTCCAGAGTATGTTCCCTAGGAAGTTCTCTCTTTGTAAGACAAGTGACATGTAAGGAGGGAGGGGGAAGGGTGAATTTATGAAAGCTGAAGGCTGGAATTACTCTGTACTTCTTCATCACTTGTGTTCTGAATTATGCAGGATTCCTCAGGACTTTTAAAAGCCAAAGTCCTGTTGGTCTGGCTAGATGATTTAAGATCTCAAGAGGTGATGTTTACTTTTGATAGTTCACATATTCTCAAGACAGGGTGGCAGTTCCAGTGACTCAGATTTTAGTACAAGTGTCTCAGCCTGCCATCTGTGTTGGAGGAACATGGACAGCAGTTGGGTCAAATGTTTGTCAATGGAAATCCATTTTGGTATCTCTTTCTGCACTCATAGAACACAGATATAAATAAATGTTTGATGAGTGAGGCCTCTAGTATTGCAAAACTTTGGCATGAATGTCTGAAAATGTCCCCATTATTTGTAATGTTGTCAAATTTAAACTATACCTGTAAGGAGGCAGCAAGCTGAAATCAGCCTGCTGCTGTATTGCTGTATCATTAGTGGGAAAATTCAGGACAGAGGGAAAACATGGACATTTCCCCCAGGGATTCTCCCAAACCCTGAGTTCTGCTGTCACGCCTATGGCTTTCTGTGTTGTCTTAACATACCTTCATAGGATTTTTAGCACATATTTGAATATTAACATGATGTTTCCTCATCGTGTTGGCATGTTCCTCTCAGATCTTGCATGTTAAACGTGGCAGTCATGCAGGAGTCCTTTAGGGCAGCTTTGCAGAGCTGAACTGCCAGGCAGTCCCTCTGAAGCCACAGGTGTGCAGCAGGTGAGGTGGAGCAGGAGGCTGTGACCTCTTTGCAGAGCCCTGGAGGTGGGTTCCCAAAATCACCCGGCACAGCCTCGAGGGGGCACACGCAGATAAACCATCAAGGAGTTGGGAAGGATGTTCCGACAGACTCGGCACCGCTTTCCCTTGGCCAAGCCAAACCCTCCCCCTGGTGCATTTGAGCGTGTGCAGTGCATGGAAACACCCAATGCCCAGGAAATGGGATCTCTGGAGGTGGTGGCTGTCTCTTTGTGCTGGCAACAGCCAAGGCTGAAGTTCACAGCCTTCACCTTCCCCCCAGGGCAACTCTAACACTTTCCCAGCTGTAACTTTGCTCCACTTGGATTTGCTTCGAATTCCAGCTCTTTCTTCCCTTACAGGATTTGGGCATCTGCCTAAATTCATAAACTACTTCAATTTTGTTTTCTTTCTATTTTTCTAATACTACTTCTAAGTGGTTTCCCTCCCCCCCTCTATTTAAATACTAAGTGTTATTTTCCTGTCCTTAGAAGATTTATTATCCTGTTTTTCATTTTCTGTTCTGAGGATGTGTTTGATGCCTCCTTATTTATTAGAATAGAAGCCTGACACTGTAGGAAACAGAAAATGTTTGCCTGCATTACATTTCCCATTATAAATGGTGCTTGTTCTTTGCCACACAAACAGGCTCCTTGTATAATTTTACGGTGTGCTGAGAACTGTGCTGAGCCATTTGCTAGTAAATCAGCATCTCTTACAGCAAACTCTCCATGCTTTGTCAGCCACTATATCTAGGGAATAAAATCTGATAAAAAAAATAAAAATAAAATCCAAACATGGAGCAGCTTTGGCTTACCTCCCCCAAAATAAGTAGTTTTGAGTTTAGGAACCAAATATCTGGGACTTTTTTGGGCAGTGTCCACTACTAAAGGTTTATGTACAGTAGAACGTGCAACACATCTGCCTTTTTGCTGCAAATCTGGTATTTGCAATAAAATCTGTTACAGTTTTCCTTTCAGTTCTTGCCTTTTGGAGAAGGCTCATCTCCTGAAAACAGCAGGGGAAGTTTCAGCTTTATTTTCAGATGGTGGTGGAATTTTGGTAGTTTTAACCCTGAGAAAGTTACAAAGTAAAATAAAAATATTAAACACCCTCCTCTTTGAAATGAAAAGTGATGAGGAACACCTTAAATGTTGGAGGGGTTTTATTTGCTTTCTGGTTTTGGCATGCTGGGTACTATCACGTCCTACTTTTCAGCCTGTCTGCACCAATTAATAGATGTACCAACTCTTTTAAAAAAATAATACTTTTGCTGCCATTAAAATTTTTAAATAATATCACTTCCAGCAATGATTAATATCAAGAGATTTGCCAACTTTCATATTTTATGGGAGCATTGTGATTCTGTGGGGCCAGCTTTTACTGCATTGCTGAGAGCTGCTTTTGCAGTTTTGCAAGAGAAGGCCAATATTGGGAGCAGCAAGGAGTGAATCCCCCCCACCCCAAACCAGCACAGGGAAAGCAAAAGCAGGACCTGCCAGAAGCAGGGAGAATTCTCAAGTATTATCCTTTTTTTTTTCTTTGTTCTATAATAAATGTTTTGAAAGGTTTGACATACACTGTTGGATCCAAAGTACTGTAGAACAAGGTTGGTGTTGGCAACCCATTTCCACCAGGTCCCCAATGTCACAAAATAATGGTGCCTCACAAACTAAAGTCACATGAGCAGCAATCAGTGCTGGCACTTCTTAAGGCCAAGATGAGGAACAGTGTATTGACACTCAGAACAAGCAGTGCTATTCATAAAAACAAGAATTCAGCTCTTTTTTAAGTTGTTCTGGTCTTTTCTGGCCAACTTACCTTTTTGATTGAGTCCCTTGTCTGTATTTGAGTGCTTGGATCAGAACAGGCAGTACAACCTTGCACACCTTCAACTGTAATTGTTCCCAGTGCCCTGATCTCAATCTTTCAGCACAATTTCCCTTGTCCCCTCTTCTTCCAAAGTACCTACTTGGTAGAAAAGTGAGATGTTTAAAATGGTGAGAAAGGATGTTTTTTTTCTTGTTTCATAGGAGTTTGTTTTATCATAAAATATCCAAATTTCTGGGCTGATCCTTGATGTTTGCATGCTGCTGGTTCAGCTTTTAAGGCTGGAACAGAATGGTGGACGGACAGACATGCATGGTATTTATAGGTCCAGTTTCTGCCTTTGTCCCACAGATTCCTTCCAGCTCTTATTTTCTGCACAGAAATATTTTTTCTTTTTGTTTAAAGGAAAAACTGAGCTTATGAAACTTGGTTATTACTCTTTTTTTGAGTACTACTTGAAACAAAGGGTTTTACAGTATTGTAAATCTGAATTTTCTGGTGTTTTCTTTCAAAGGAGCTTGATAATTTGGTGCCTGTTTTGATACCATCTTAACCACCATAGCAGAAGATCAAATCTGAGAACTTCCCATTATTAGGTTCTTAGTGTGTCATCATCATGGCATGCCAACCTGCTCCTGCCTGTGGAGGGGCCCTGCCAGGTGTGCATTCCCAGGTAGCTCAGGTCTGTGCTGAGCTGCAGCAGCAGCAGAGAATCCCCCTGCTAATCCAGCTGGCTGAAGCGGGGGTGGTGAGGAGGTCACAGATCCTGCAGCCGCTCCAGGTGCTGAGCTCTGCAGCCAGACCCTGGCGAGCACCTGGAAGTGCTCAGGTTGGAGGTGCCCCATGGGGGTCTGGGGGTGCCATGCCCCAGTTGGGCTCGTGATTTCGTGCCCTGTGGGCTCAGGACCCTCTGCCAGCTCCTTGCCACTGCCATTTGCTTTTTGCAGTGTGACAAGGCGTGCCTTTCTTTGGATGCTCAGCAGCTCTTGGCAGAGCTCCATGAAAAACTGCAGCCAGATGTGTAAATGTGAGCTCTGCTGAAATACGGCGAGGAATGTGTAAAATACTTAATTCTAAGCTTTTACTTTGGCCTATTTCTACTGCAATATATGATTAGAACAAGAACCTAAACAATTCATGGCAAGATGAGTTTTTTTAGCTTGCAAAATGGAGTTGGAAATGTCGACAGATGTATTTTCCTGTATGATTGCTCCATTTCTCTGGTTGCAGGGCTCCTATATTACAGCCTAATCCAAAGCACAGCATGACTCCTTCCTAGGACTCGTCCCTTCTCTCATATCTCTCCCTCCCCTCAAATCCCTTCAATCAGCTTTCAGTAAAATAGAAAATAGGTTTTATTACTTATTAAAAGTTTTATAACGGAGACATGACTTATCTTCCCTACCTTCTGTCACTGACAAACTTGGACCAGCAACTGCCAGATATTTGTCCAAAAAATAGATTGAAACATTGTGGATTTTATGCTCTCAGTAACTTTACAACCAAGGAGAAGCTTCAAAAATGCCAAACCACCCAAAGAAAGAGTGGAAACAAGTTTAAAAGTTAAAGATCACTGTGGCAACTCAAAAATACTAATGCATGTGACTTGTGTTGATCTTCAGTTTTTTTATTAGCTATGTAAACTTAAGGTGATAATTGTGCTTCATTTCAGCTGCATAGTTTGACAATATTAATCTACAGTGTAATACTTGCTGTAGGGGTGGTGGTGTGGGTTTTTCAGATCACTGCACAGGTTATGGTGGTACATGGAAGTTCTTTGACACACTTGAAGTAAGTGGAGGACCAGGTGCCACAAATGTGCTACCAGATCCTGGGCCAGGCCATCAGCCCTGACCTGCTGCAGACACAGCCCTCCTGGGCCACAGCCCCTCTTACACCCTGCACTGAGCAACTGGATTGGTGACAACTTCAGCTTCTTCACAGGTTTCCATCTACACCCACATCCCACTTTGAGGGTCCCTCAAGCGCCAGTCCTTGCATGTTCTCAAGTTGGAGTCTTTCCAGATCTGTGTGCAACAGACTCTGGACTTCCCTGTCTAATTGTGCCTGCCCTGTTCTTCAGCCACAGAAGAAATGATGTGTTTGTTATGTTAAACCTTGCTGGCCTGCACTTTCCAGAACTCCTTCACAGTGGTTCAGTTCCCTCACACTTCTTGCAGTGCCTGTTCTTTCACTTGGTCTGAAGAATTCATTGGTGCTATGCCACTTGCTGACTTCCTCTCACTTTCTGGGAACTTCAATGTGTTATGGGCTATAAAGTGAGCAGTAGAGATGGATTATCATGAGGTTTGTTCCCTCTCCAGATTAAAGAAAAAATTAAAATTCCCACAATATGCAAGAAGGTCAAACATGCACTATGTGAACTTGTTAAACACATTTATTGAGTTCTTGACAGTAACCAAACACAGTGAATGACCATTATAAACAAGAAAAAAGGCATTTGCTTTTACTTGGTCAGCTCCTGCTTTATCTGTAAAGAAAAAATATCCCTTTCCATCACCAATTTACAGGATTGAATGTTTGTTCCAATAATGGCTTCAGCAAGGCAAATGGCAATTTTAAACTGAGATATGTTTCAACTGCTTTCTGCTTCTGAGCCCAATTCTGTTAATGATGGACCATAAAGTGGAGTTAAAGTTATACCAGCTCTAAGTGCATTCCCAATTGTCATTAACTCACTTAAATTGGCTGCAAAAAAGAGAAAGGAAGTAAAAAAAAATAAGGAAAAAGAGAGAGACAAATAATGCAGCCACAAGTAGTAGAGGCTCATTATTTCAGAAAGGAAAAAATAAATCAAAGCAAGTTTACTAAATTAATTTGTTAAACACATTTATTGAGTTGTTAATAGTAACCAACACAACGTATGACCTTTTGTAAAACAAGAAACAGAAAATGGATCAAGTCTGATTTTGGCAGATCCTACTACAGATATGTGACAGAGGGAAATATTTCAATTTCCTTTATAGTCTGCAGTGAAATATTTACAATACTTATCTCTCAAAGTCTGTCCCTTTTTAAATTAAATTAACAGAAAGATCATAACCTAGAAATAAGTTTCCTTTACAGCAGTCTTGTTCTGTCTTGTCAGGATCCATTAATGATAGTGAAATAATGAGAGCTTTCCAAGGATTACTTGGCACACAGAACACAACTCCACTTTGATGCTGTACCGAGCCACCTTTTTTCTTTCTTTTTTTTTTTTCTTTTTTAATTGAGGGAGGGGGGAAAGAGGAAGAATTTCATATGTACAAAGGCTGAAAAGTCTTTCTTTGTGACTCTAAATTAGTTCAGGAAAATTGTAATCACATTTACTGTAATACTGTCTTTTTACTTTATTTTTTGAAATTGCCCCCGATGGTGTGAATGAGTTTGGAGTGGAGTTTCCAGCATGGCAGCTCTTTGCCCACAGCACGTGCTGTTGTGACCCCGCAGGGGGAGGTTGGTGCATTCCAGGTGGAGTCAGTTCCCAGCAGCTGCAATTCCTCTGAGGTTGTGGGTTCTGCCTGCTCTGTCCTACTTACTTGAGGAGCCATTCATTTACTGCAAGAGAAACAACAGCAGTTATGCTTTCCCAAACTCCAGATATGAAACTGGTTGGATTTGTCATTGTATGAGGCACTTTAAATGTCTTACAGAAGCCAGGAGTTTGATTCCTCCTCTTTCTGGAGAAGAATTAAGTCTGAATGACTTTTTCTTTGAGCTGCTGCAACTCAGTCACCTGCATTGCTGCTGGAAATGTGCTTTCTTTCCCAACCTTCAGTACTACTCCTCCATACCCATAACATTACTGCCAAGAAGACACTTTCACACCCTTGTTGCAGGCAATACAGCTTGTGTGCGTGGGCTGAAAGGTGCACAAGACACACCAGAGCTCAGCTGTGAGCTGTGGCACCATCAGCCTCTCCCTGCAGGTGACTGAGTTGGTCCATGGCAGAATATCCCCTGTGTACCACAACGATGCTCAGTTTGGGTGTGCTGGGGTGGTGCACCTCTGCAGTGGAATTTGTTCTTTTGAGATCAGCTGCCATCATGACTAGCTCAACCCTCTTAGTGGGTGGGCAAAACAGAGCAAAAAGCACTTTGTAAGGGGAGAAGACTTTAAAATGAGGTGAGCAAATGAAAGGCTTGCTCTAACTGCTTTTAAAAGCACACTAGCTGTCCCAAGCTTCTTTTTGCCCCATGCTTTTCCTTCATGTTTCTGGGCAAGTGTCCTCACCTCTTTCAAATATGTCATGCTTGACTGACACCGTTTTTCCCCCACATCCAGAGTTTTGCATGTTTTTACTTGTCACGTGCCTGGATTTCTCAAAGGAAAGAGCTCAGTGTAAGCATAGAAAGGGTTACTCTGGAGGCAGAACATACCTCTATACTGTAGTTTCTGTGCTCTATTGTTTGGACAATCTTTTCCCTGTAAACTAAAGTTGATATTAGTTCGGATACATCGATTGTTGAGAGGCTGGACTGGTCTGAAATTGTCACTCATGCTCAGAAATATCTGTGATGGCTGATTCTGGCTTAGCAGTCGTAAAGAATGCATCTGTAGAGAACACAGAACAAGGGAGTTTAGTCCTGCTCTGTCCTGTAAGGGAACAGCAACACTCCTAAACACACTGGCAAACAAATGGCAAATAAACACAAGTTTCAGTGGCTTGTAGTCAGGGGTGAGTTTGAAAGAGTTAAAACCATTCCTTCTCTGGGCCTCTGTTCCTGAGCCTCATTTTAAACAAAAGTAACTAGTTTTGTGTGGAGTCAAGGACACAAATGGAATCCACAGTACTGGATGCAGGGACAATGAGCCTGGTGAACAATAAGAGCTAATTTCCCAGGTTTTGTGGCCATTAGTGTAGATTTCAGCTGAGAAGCCCCAGTTTTGGTTGATGATACCAGTTGGGATGGACAGGAGGACTTCCAGTGGTGCTGCTGGAGCCATGAAATTAGTGATGTTAAAAAGGGAGATCCTCTCTCTGTTGATAGGTCTGTCGTGATATTGTCTGTGCTGTGACTATTATTGTTCTTCTATCAGACTCTGGCCTTCTTTTGGAATGGCTTTACAGGTCAGAGGGAAATACTGAACCAACCAGTGCCTCCAGCATGCAGCAGTGGCTCTTATGGTGGCTGTGCAACTGTGTTAAAGGCACATTAGTTGGTGCAAGTCAATCAANGGCGAGGAAAGCTGCAATCTCTAAATCAGAAATCCTCAAAAATGTTTTGGTTTACTATTACAGAAAGGAAATGTTTTCCATGTCAGTATACCATTTCAGAGGTTTATTTATGGCATTTAATGCTTAAATGGAGAAATCCAGTAGGTGGGTTTTATATACTGAAAATCTGTAACAGTTTCCAGGGCAAACTTGAGCTGGGCATTGCTTTTCAGTCTGAGTACTCAATGCAATTAGTAAGTATTCCACGAAATCAATTTGCAGCACTAATAATGGAGGATGTAACTAACCATTAAAGCATAGCAAGGAGTAAGTATCATGAGATTATAACCCACAGGTAGTAGCACAGACTCTAGAAAGTCTAATCCTTGTTTTGTATATTAGTGTTGTAACTCAAAATGTTGCTTGTAGGGAAATATTCAGGTCCTGTGCTTGAAAAGTACAGAATGTTCAGCATGTTTGCCTGTGCTCAGCTGTGTCCTTCTCCCAAATTACCCATTAAGAAAAGAAACAAAGTGCTTTCTCTGCATCCAGACAAAACTGGACAGAAGGAATATCACAAAAATAAAACATCTCAGGCTTTTAAAAGTCATCTTCTTTACAATGTGAATATGATTTTACATCCCAAAGTGATAATTAGGGTTGTTTTATTGTTCCTCATTCCATTTCTCAGGCCAGATTGCTTCTGCTGTGTGCTTGGGGCAGGCAGATGGTGGTTTGAGTCTTCTTTTGGGGCTCTGCTCTGCAAGAGAGCAGGTTTTGGTTGAGCTCACAGCTCTGTAGGCAACTCACTGATGGAAACTCTGGAGAAGACTGAGTCGGGTTAAATTTGCTGTTTTCTGATGTCAGGCCTTGGATTGTATGCAAGTTGCACAGAAATGAAGTCTTTGAGACTTTTCCACTGGTGTGTTGCCTCAACAGCAGAATTTTGACTGTGAAATTGTCTTTTCTCTTGCATAATTTATCCAGCTTGTCTCTAACAGGGGCTTCAATCTATCAGTCTGATTTTTCTGAAGGTATTTCCTGTGTCTATCCTGTCATTTTATTCTATACCAGGAGGTAGTAACTGATGTTATATCTGTCCCATTAATGTGCTATCAACATGAATTTATTATGACCTAAGAATGGCCTCTGTTATAATTAATAACCTCAGTTATTTTAGTACAACACTGTTATATTTGTTTTAGAATCCCCAAATAACTATTCCCAGCACCACAGGACAATTTAATTTGGAAGAGACTGCTGGAAACCACTTGGTTCAAGCCCTCAGCAGGGCCCACCTCAGTGTGTGTGTGGATGCTGACAGAGCTCCAAACAGTTAATATTTTTATTTTCACAATAAACCCCTTCAGTGCTTTTGCAAACTGTACAAATTACATGCAGAGATCCCTACAGCAAAGGGTTGAATCTATTTTTTAAATGTAAAATGATAAATATGTTTAGAATATTTTGTACCTAAACAAGATGGAGTAATTTTTAAGTTATTTTACCTGCATCCTTGTTATGTAGACAGGTTTGTTCATTATTATCCAGCTTGCTGTTTCATAGCAGGGTGGAATTGTCATTGACCCATCATATGTAATGAAACTAGATGTCTCTGGATAAAGTTCCTCAATATTAAGCCCCTGTAGTAAGTATGCATCATCTGGAGAATAAAGAAGGAAAAGAAAACAATTGAGGTAATACAATAGCTTCATAAAAAAATATACCACCCTTTTGGTGTGTCCTTATTCCAGAACATGAGCTTCACTTTTACCAAGGTACGAAGTTCAACAAATGTACACTTCTGAATGGTCCAGCAGTTTGGACAAGAAAAAGTAACCCAAAGTCACTAATCCTGCTTGGGTTGAGCTGCACCTCTGTGAGCTGAGCACAGAGGAACTCTGAATCACGTTGACCAGCTGGGGTTAAAAGCTTCTTGAAGCTGCAGTTACTGATGGAGATGCAGCAGCCTTGGAGGGATGTGCACTTTCCATATTTTGGAGTGATTAACAATTCCTGCTCAACAAAGCCTCGGGAAGGCCAAGAGTGTTAAAACTTAATTGCTCTTCTACCACAGGAGGACGTTAAGGTTAATGCATGGTAATAAAGCTGCTCGATGGAGCCTGCTGGCCTTTGGTGGGCACAGTGGGGGAGGATGCAGTGGCAGCTCCCTCTGAATGCTAAAATCAGCATGGAAAGTATTCCAGAAATACCAGGGTCACTGCTTTTTAGTGTAAGTCTCTCTGGGAATTAATGAGGTATCCCACTGCAAGACAATTCACTCTGGGGATAGGTACCAAAATAGAGTGAGATCTGGTTCTCTCTTTCAAAGCTGCCCAAAGTTCCTCAGCCTTTTCCGTACCTCGTGCGTTATTCCCCTCAGGCAGTGCTGGCCCTACAATATTTTTGGCAGTGCTGTTGAAACTAAAACTCAGATTTTTCCTGCCAAATTTAAGGCTGTAGGAGTTCATCAACAAGAAATACTCAGGGGTATACATGTTTTATTACTCATAGACTGCTGTTGGTGTGTATCTCAAAGGAAGGTGGAGTGGTTACAGCCTGTAATGCTCGAAGATCTCTTTGCCCACTTTCACTTGTGTGTAGTGTCTTCAATTTGGTTCATTTGCAGAGTGAACACTAAAATGCAGGCAAGGTAAACTGCATATTGAGGTGTATTTCCCCTCTCAGTGCACAAGGTGAGCTGGTCTTGACTTGCAGAGAAATCTGAATGATTAAGGAGGTGTATAAGAACTAAAAACGAAAAGAGTAATTTAACCTGAATTTAACATTTTGTAGCTGAAGGGCAAAAGACTTGTCTTTTAGAATCTAATGGAAAAATAAAAAAGGACTGCAGATTACTGTCTTGGGCAACAAAAAAATCAAAGAGCAGAGGCAAAGCAAACATGACCTTGTTTTTTATTTTAACATAACACAGTCAACATGGTGCAGGGTCCTGGGGTAGCAATATCAGCAATTGCAGCATCAATTAAAGTGTCAAGGTGAGTGTGTCACTTTTATGCCTCATTGACTAGGGCCTTACAGTTATTTCACATTTTAAATGTGCTTGTTATTTTTCAAAGTAAAATCTTGGCCTGTCCTCTCATGTCTGTCAGAAATGGACCTTTCAGCCATGTTCCTGAAGGTCGAGCCAGGGTGATGGCATTGCTGCCTGGCTGGATCCTCAGGCACAGGGTCAAGAGCTCTTGGTGGCTGCCTATAAGTGGCTGTCCCCCTTCTTAAAATGCTCAGTCTTCACTGGCCCATGGCCATCTAAACCCAAATCTTCCAGACAGAAGTGTGAAACCAGAGTCAAAATGCAGCTCATTTTGAACAGCTAGAGATGACTGAACACACCTGTGTCCTATTCATTAGAAGCATTATTTGCAGTGCACTGGTAACTTTGCTGGAATTGCATCAGTGGTGAATTAATGCATCTTTTTTCATGCCAGTGCCTGTTTCTAATGAGTCATCACACACTTCTCCCTTTCCCACATGAACATCCTGTTCATTACTGATGAACCATGGAGAGTGGTGTGCTAGCTCCAAATGGCACAGAGTCAGGCAGAAGAGATTGTTGCAACCTCCAAGGACCAAATCTGCCTTCTCACAGTTGTATTTGCTTTGGTCAGGCTAAAATGATTTAAACCATGTAGAATTTGCCCTGAATGTTTACTAGGAGATGGAAAGCTAACTGAAGATTAATACAGATGAGGGATATTGATATGGAAAACTGAGGGAAAATATCACTTCAGGAAGAGTGGAAGAAAGGGGTGAATGAAAAAAGGGTTTGTCCAAGTAAAAACAGCACTTATTAATGCCTATATATAGGTTATATTCCCATGAGAAGTCAGGTGACTCCCTGAGAAAACCCAATACACTGAGGGTATCAACACTTTCCCCATGAACAGATCTGCCCTTTCCCCACACTGTGATAAAGGTTTCCCACTCTGGAACTGAACCTAGACCACAGAACTTCAAAGTCTTCTCTTATATTTATTGCAAAGATGTAATTCAGAATGGTCAAAGTCACCATGTGTGATCTCTTGCCAGTGATCAACTTGCTCTAATAAAACCCATCCAGGCTCTACTAGATTCTCAGCATCATTCCTGTCTACAGCCCACAATCTGTTTATCTTGATCTGCTGGTGCCTTGGGGTGATTTCTGAACTCATGAACTCTTCTCTATACAAATAAGATTTCATTATATTTTCTATTCATTTACATGAAGGCCTTGACTCTGACAATTTACTTAGCAAATGATGGAAATCTTTCTATCCCTAGGTTTGTAATAGGCATGTGGGGTCAGCTTTCACAGCAAATTCAGTGTATGTTCTCTTTAAAACAATACTATTTACAGGGAATATATTGTTTACTGAATGTAGGAAGGGAACTTTGATTTTGAAGTTCATATCAGGATAATCCAGAAAAGGACCTAAGTTAGATTTACAAAATAAGGAATGTAGAGATCCTCAGCTTTTTAATCCTGAAGCAATTTTCCTGCTTATCAACCTTCACGGGTCCCTTGGACCTGGGCTGACAGGGAGTAGTTTTGAACACCCAAGTGAGTCCCTTGGGGATCTCCCTGGAGAGTGCTGAGCCTTTGCTGCTTGTGACAGGAGCTGCAGGAGCCCAATCCTTCAGAGAACACACATGAACCTGGAAAAGTTACTACTCTTTTATTTTTCCAGATTTCTTTTGCCAGAAATCTGCATCTTAAGATTTTCAGTATCATCTCTTAAAATAAAAATACTTTATTCATTGCATATTCTCTATAAAATAGCTAAAGACTGAACCTGAGAAAAATCAGAATTTTTTAGCTTTTCTGCCTAGCTGAACATGTGGCAGTATATAAGCCCAAGTTTTAATATGGAATGTTGGGAATCTAAAACATTACCTTCTTTCCAATGTTAAGCAAACACTGGGTGAAAGCTCATGCAGCATAACTGTTCTGAAGGAAACCTAACCTGTCCCCTCTAATGGCACACTTAAAGAGGAATAATAAAGCAGTTTTTCTTTAGAGCTATTCACATAGCTTCTGACTAAGGCATGCTTGAAAGAACCCTTGTTTCAACCAGCTCAGAGTAGATTCTTTGGGCTGCAATAACAGAATAAAGTAAGCATTTAAAAATCAGCATAAAAACTCCTTAGGGTCCACTTTACTTCACTGTAGCCATTAATATCTAAGAGTAGAAATTTCCCTCTTAATGCATTTAGCCTGTGGAAATTTCATGCAGCAGCAGAGAGAGAGCTCTTAATTTTGTTGCTGTTCTTTAAAAAGCAAAGCACTTTATTTATGTTACAAACTGTCCTGACTCTGAGCCGATGCTCCACTTCTCATTCTCTGTGCTCCTATTGAACACACCGGGCCTGGTCATTCTGACAGCACCGTGCTGAGTATTGACTTGAGGAATGGACCCCTAAAGCACAACCTGACAAACTCCAGCTGCTAAAGGCAGAATAGAAATCCTTGCAATGTAAGAGGTAAAATTAGTTTTCAGCAATGATGCTATAATCCATCACACAAGACAACTGCAAAATTACTTTCAATAACACTTTTGCGTTCCCAATTTACACTAAAAATTCCCAGTCAATACTTGTTACTACAGTAAGTAACCCATGCCCTGCAGAATATCATGGGCATTGTGTCTACCAAGGATTTCACTGGAACAGATAAACTTGTTAGTGAGAACAGTGGTTCAAAATGCAAAGAGCCAATCATTGATTCTGCAGTCTGGGTTACGTGTTCATCTTCATGCGAAATTCCATTTAGTGAACCCAAATTAGGTGCAATTGAAATCTCATTTTCCTTCTAAGGAGACAAACCAAGCAGTGAAAGGTTGCAGGATGCAGACAGCTCCAGAGAGGAGGAGAGCCCACTTGTACGAGCAGCACCCAAATAGTAGTTTGTATTGGGAGGATGTGCTTGGCTGCTGTTTTGGGGGATGGTTCCAGGCTCGCTCATGCAACAGGGAAAGATGCTGCAGGTGCTCTGTGGGGCTCCATGTCCCTCATCACAGCCTGTCCTCTGCAGCACGTGGGGCCAAGGAGCACAAACCAGGCTGTGCCACACCTGGAAGGTGGTCAGGTGTGGCTGCTGTGCTGGAGCAGGAGCCTCTTCCTGCTCAGGGTGTGAGACCCCACAGGTCTGAGTGCCTGTGCTGGGAAAAGCAGCTTCTACAGTGGCACAGGCAGAGAACTTCTGGCTGGGCCCCAGAGAGAAGGTGGGAATGTGGAATTTGTTGAGTGAAAGAGCTGGAAAAAGCACAGTAATTTCCTGTCTCCAGGATGCTGCAGCAGCTCTGGCAGGCAGGAAGCTCTTACAGGACAGTAGTGCTGTGTTTTTGCAAGGAATCAAGACAAGCAGTTTAAAAATGGGGCTAATCTCCTGCTTCCATGCAGAGAAGATGACATTTCATACTGATGGAACAATCTGGAAAAAGTGTTCTGAGGGGAACCCTCTGTTGCGTTCCTTACCATAGGTATTGTGGAGAAAAGAGTTTTATAATTATAAAAGCCTCTTATTTGGACCGAAGATGTAACAAGATTTGTTAACTGCCAGGTAAAATCAGAAAACATCAGAGGGGTGAAAGGTGTGTGTGTTGCAGGAGAGGACAGAGAACTATTAGTTTTTTTAGTTTGCTGTGTACTTTCTAAAAGTTAAATTCTACTAGTGTTGAACTTACTGACTTAATGGCAGCTTGGAATTCAAGTGAATCTTTGAGGATGAAGAAGTTTAATTTGTTGCATTGAGATAAACATATTTTTCATTTACTTTCTCTGGACTTAATTAAGCTCTAGATATCCACAAGGTCAATACACTCAAATGGAATTATTGGACATCATCAGTTAAAGGCTTTCCAAACGTGAATACAACAAATACACTGCCATGTGAGCAACCTCTTTCTGTGTCCATCAAGTGCAGCAATACTTGAATAGCAATGTTACAACTTTTCTGTACAAAGACATTGATGAGTACTAAATCCATCGGTAGTCATGTAAGATCTTGACATGATTTGATACGACCCAGACTGCTCTGCATGTCCCTTTTCTTGGTAACACCAGGCAGTTTCTCCTGAGTAACCAGTGTGAATACAGTATATGTATGTGGCAAACATAATTTCATTGTTTTTTCAGATGTCAAATAGACTTTGAAGTTCAACATTTACTTGGTAAAGTGATGACCTAACCAGATTTTTTCCTTCCTGAGCTTATCACACAGAGTTGCTGGCAATGCAAGCTTGGAACTTTGTCCATGACAAAGTGGCTCACTGAGTATGTCACTTGGTAGTGAAAGCAGGCAGCTGTCAGCCACAATCAGTGAAAAAAACTTACTTTTATACGTTATTCTCGTTATGGTGTCTCTGTTAAGCATACGATTTAGAAATGGATTTGATGATTCAGATACCTACAGAGGAGAAAGGGAACAACATCAAAATCTTCTCACAAGCATTTCCTTCCCAGAGCTGCAGCAGTTCTGTGTGCACACACACGTGCTCATTCACTACACTCCTTCAAATTGGTTCTGCTTTTTTTTCCCACTACTATGGGAAGAGGAAATAATTACTTAAATATTTTTCTAAGAAAGTTTGATAGAAAGTTGTTCTCCAAAAATAAATAATAATAAAAAAAAATGGTTGGGAGAACAGTGTGAATAGAAATCAACGCCTGAATAAAACCATGAGCACACATTTCTTCTCCAACAACTTTGATGGCATTTGCAGGTGGTTGATATAATTTGGGAGGATTTCCATATAGTATGCTATTATTTTTCTATTTATTGATAAATACCATTTTCCTCACAGCAGACTATTTGGATTGCAAATAAAAGCACCCATGTTTTACACATGGGTAACATATGAGGTAGCACTTCATGTCCAGTGGAACTTCCTGTCCATCAGTTCCTGCCTCTTTCCTCTTGTCCTGCTGCTCAGCAGCACCCAGCAGAGCCTGGTCCACCCCTGCTCCTTCTGGTCCTCCCTTCAGATACTTCTAGACACTGACAGGATTCCCTCTGTCTTCTCTTTTCCAGGCTACCTTGAAGCCTTGCTTCAATTTCTCCCCTTTCATAAATTCATGTCATGTTTTTGGGTCAAAATACAATGTATTTTGGATAAAAAAAAAAGGTAGCCCTAATATCTTTTAAAAATACTAGACCTGTGTGAAAATTACCCCTTTATACCTAATTATTCAATATGCTCTGTGAAATGTGTATTTTAATTCTAAGGTTAATGTTTTGTCAGAACTTTATGAAAAGGGATTAGAGTTCTATAGGGAAATAATAGAAATCCAGTGTCTGAGGTATGACGATGGAAGCTATTTATTTCACTGAGAAACATTATTCAGAAATACAGAGATACATAATGGCAAAACACTGACAACATTTGGAGGGGGAAAATTTCATTCTTCATACAAAATGAGAGAAAATATTTCTCCAATATAATTAGAGAGGTTTGAGTAAATGATGAAGTCTTGAGTTCAGTGACAGATCACAAAGTTATAGACCTAACTGTGTCTTGAAGGCAATAGGATGGAAACTACAATATGACAAAATACCTAGCTCTGTGAAATGGGTGATATTAAAATATGGGTGATATTACTTTTAATGTTCTTTCAGTTGTGATAGTTTAAGATGTTTGAAATAACAATGTGAGAAAAACTGATTTTGATGACTTTGAAACATTAGCGTGTGTCCAAAGAGCAAACACCCTTTTCCTCAGAGCCTCAACCTACTAGGGGAGACTTTATTGAATGAAAAACATTTCATGAAAAACACTAAACCTGCAGAGCTGGTGACTTTTGTCATACCCATTAAAGCATTATGAGTGATGATTACAATGTAACCATTTCTTCTCCCACTCCATTATCCCTTTTAATTTCCCACACACTACAAATACTTCGGAGCAGAGACGGTGCGCTCAGTTCAGGATGATGCTGTCTCTGGATTCCAGATCAGAGCCTTTAGGCATTGCTAGAGTATCATGAGGAGTCTAACTCCTAGATTTACAGTTCAGAGAAAAGAAGCCTTCTGCCTATATATTAGGAATAAATAATGCTGAATACTTACTTTCATAAATATGGAAACTACCACCAACCCATTAGGGCTCTTTGCAGCTTCTGTGACATTTGTGTACAGCTCGTGGTTATAGTGGATCAGCTGGACCTGGAAAACAGGGAAGTCAAAGATCATGATTAAGCAGTGGCTGTGAACACCCTCCCTCCTTGCAGGGCTTTGTGTTGGGATCCCGCCCGTGCTGGGGGCATTTGGTAACAATGCAATTTCTCAGGCATTTGCAGCACGTGTGATTTCAATAATTTCCGTCCCCATCTGGCTCCAAGCGGCACAGCACCAGCATGTTGCCTTCGAAATTGCCAGCAAGTGACTTTACCCACATCCACTTCTGAACTGCACTGCAGGGCTTGACATCCTTTCCCTGTTCAAACAGCCTCCCTGTTCAAACAGCCCTTGCCACGGGCACCCAGTAATCTTTATTTTTCAGCCTCAAGCCAAACACAGAGGAGTCAGGGGTTGAAATATTTGAAGGAACATATGGGATATGGGTTTGGAACTGTGAAAACCAACACTTTCAGAATTCAAAATACTAATATACAGGGCCCAAGATTTCGTAAACGTGCTTATAAAGGCTCCTACAGTCAGGCACTTACTGTATTATTGTTAACCAGGTTCTCCTTAGCTCTTATAGCTGCCCTTCTGTTTTTCAGTTTTATGATTTGCTGGAACTTTTGGTACAGTTCCTCTCTTTGTATATGTGAATGTCTTACCCAGAACCATGGTATTAGTTTTGTCTGGATCACCAGTCACTTTTACCATTTACATCAAATTTTGTAGCCTATTTTCTTTTTTTTTAAAAAAAAACCAAAAAAAAACAACAAACAACTTCAGCATAACTAAAATTGCTCAGATGTGAAAATCTCACTTTTCAAATGATGGCATTGTATTAAAAGAAAAGCACAACAAAAGCAGACTTGTAATGCTGAAAGAACCCTTTGAGTCTCGTTTGAGTTTCAGGGCTCAAACACAACACAGATTCTCATTATAAGCTATTGATTTTCTTTGGAAGACTCCCCCTTTAAGATTAATTTGTCACTGAACAACCAACAGCCCTTTGTTTTCCTCCAGCTACAGAAGTTCTATTTTTCAGGAAGAAGGAGAGAATTAAGATTAATTACTCTCTTTTAACTGTTGAAAACCCAGAATGTGCCCTGGTTCCATCACCTGAGAATGTGGTGTGGGCCAGGAGTAGCCCCAGCCTCTGGGGGGTTGGTGGTGGTGGTATGTCAGCAGGAGCTGACAGGCTCAGGCTCTGGGGCAAAATAATTCAGACAGGCTGAGGTCGTGGCTCGTGTTCTGACCCCTGTGGGGAAACCATCTGATTCCCCTTCCCACCGTGTGTGTTTGTAAGGGAATAACCTGTTCTTTGGTGAAGCTCAGCCCTGTACTCCCAGTATCAAACTGGCTGGACTGGTTTTTGTACAGAGTGAGTGTTGCAGTTTCTCCTCCTCCTTGATCCAAGTGAGATGTGCATCCTTGGTCAGGGTTAGGAGCAGGATGTCTTCTGTGTGGCATTTGACCAAGGCTCTCTGGCTAACCAGAAGGAGAGACTTTGCTGATGATGGTGATTGGGGCCACAAATTCCAGGGGCTCTTTTCAGCAATCTTCTTACAATTTTTTAACTTGGGCAAAGACCCTCTGAATTACAGAACTCCAATCTCATGTGCATGTGTAACCCTTTTATAAACCTTAGATCGCTGTCAGAAGTTCTGCTGCTGCAAGGCATGTGGTGATACACAACAGGAAATTCAGGGTATCACAACACTTCACACACAAATGTTTCCACAGTCCTCTGGAGAGCAATAGAACACCCTTTATTCTCACTTGAAGTGTTATAATTGAGTGCATAAACATTTTGATTTGTAAATGACAAGGTAGGTAAAGCATGGAGTAAACGGCAGCAGGGAACAGCTCATCTGTAACCATAATATTTGTATTATGCTGTGCTACCTGATAAACTACCCCATACCTGACTGAGAACAAGCACAAAGTAGGTTTCCAGCACAGCAGGGAACAAAAGCAAATGAAATTGCTCAAGAAGACAAGTTAAATGTGTGTTTTGATTCATAGTCCTTGTAAAAAGTTTCTAAGATCTCGTTAAGGAAAAAAGATTACACACTTTTGTTTATCCAAAGTTTAATAAAAACAGCAAACGAAAGGTAGTTTCTGCATGATGGGTATTCAGTGAGGAAAATAATCTTAGTGAGTTAAAAGCTATTAATAACAACAGTTGCTACTCCACTGTTAAAATATAGTAGCTCTTACAGGTCTTGTAAAATCCTTTGGAAAGCGCAGTGAGGTCATAACCTAACAGTTATTTATGGCATTAATTTAGTGGATATGAACAGATATGAGACCTGAGCCATTTGTGTGACTGACACAATTTATTTACCTTTGTCCTAAATGAAATGCAGCTCCTGCTTGGTGGGAAGGGGCAGCCCCAGCTGTGGGGACACAACCAGGCTCCTCAGACACCACGCTCTGGATTTATCCTGGTTTTTGGGCCAACACCCAGCAGTGATGCAGGGAAATTTCCCTCTCTTTGAAGAACAAACCCACCCTTTCCTCATGCCCAGGGTCCTCTACCATGAAATGTGAGCACTGGACAAGGTGGTCTGAGCCACTACCTGATTAATGAACGCACAGATCTCCCTGTCTGCTCCTCTCCAATCACAAGCCCCAACAGTGAGGTGCTCCTTGTTAGTGAAGTGGTAACATAAATGGTACATGACCACCTATTACTTGCAGCAGTTTGCTTAGCATTTTAGCAAACTACTGTGATTTACAGATTAAAATCAGTTAAAAATATTGACTTTGTTATATTAAACTGGAGAAACGAAAAGAAAACCATAATTATGTGAAAAAATTTTATATCTCTGAGTCTCTTTGATGTCCTGTTAAAACTGAGGTTGTTTAAGCTGCTGCTGACAAACATGGTTTTTGCGTTGTTTAGTTTTGCATTTTTTATTCTGCTTTTGACAGTTATTTTGTGATTTAAAACCAATGTATATAAACTACTGGTTTAATAGAAAGGCTTGTCATCCACATTTATAGCAACATGCCAGCAATTGTATTCTAGAGAAATAAGAAAAGATTATAGTTTTTTTTCCCCCTATTATTTAATAAGACTAAGAAGGAACTCAGTTTTCTCCTGCTTCTGAGCAGACAGCTGTGCAGGGAAATGCAATAATGATCACGCAGTAAAGTGGCAATGCAGTCAGGGGTTAACTACACTTGGCTGCAAAATCTACTTTACTAAAAATAATGGTATGTTAGGAATTAGCACTGCAGCTACAAATGGTGCCTAACACTCCATTAGACCAGCTGGTAACAAAACCTTACCCAGGGTTCCCTGGTAAGTCATGAACACTGTGTTATTTTCAGTGTGTATTCCAACTCTTTAAAAAAATACAGATTTTTTTTTAAAAGGATCTGCTATAAACTGCTCTATGGTTAAAATAGTTCTCTCTAGATGCCATTTTGGCTGCTGACCTGGTATCTTACACTGATGAGGCTCTAATAAAGCAAAACATACCTATGCCTTGTTTATATGTAACCATTGCAGCTAGAAAATATAAAAATATGACCTAAATGAAATGTAGATTGCCTTTATTATTTTTTTATGTATCAGTTTCTTTTTCTAACCCTTACATCAATTCATTTGCAAGTAGGAAATGAGACTAGTTTAGACAATGTTTAAAACTTGATGTTTCTCTTGGGCATCCCCAGGACTACAGCAGAAAGGCCAAATTTCTGGCTGGAGAGGTCAGATTGGCTGTGCATGGCTTGGAATTTGCTATTAGGACTCTCACCTTTGTGCTCTGACCAAACAATTTAGTAAATGATAGGCTGACAAAAATGAAAGGTGATGGATTCCTGCCATCCAAATGCTGCTGGAGCTGTTGCAAATGTCACAGTCGTTTTGACTCTGTTGCACAGAGTAGGAAAGCTCCAAACTGAGCCCCAGAGGTGCACAGATGTGTCTGGGATGCTGGTTGTGAGTGACTTGGGGAGAATTTTTGACAGGGCAGTCACTGCTGGAGCTGATTGCTCCAAACAATGGTATTTCTGGCTGACCTGCCAGTCAACCGCTCTTGTCACTCATCGTTAGCACATGAGCCAGAGCTGGGTAAACATAAATAAATGACACTGCTCTGCAATTCACTTCGTGTGAGCAACAAAATGAAGTTTTAGACTCAAATGCTTAATGTTGATTATGTCTTGGTTGATGCAAAATTTCATAGCAAGCTGTAATTTGGCACTGACCCAATCCCTCATCTGCCACAGTTGCATCTTAAAAGAGAATCGGGGTAATGTAGGAAAAAAACACTATTAGATGAGTCTATCATCATTTCTGGATTCATGCAGGATTTTCTGACTAAACACTGCATTTAAATTGTTTTCTCATTTTAAATACAACAGATGCTCAGACACCATGATGATGAACTCAGTATAAACGCTCCATTTGGTACATTCAGTTATATAATGGTGCTCTGAATTTCTGGGAAAGGTCTGTATTTCTTTAGCAATCAGTCCAGAAAGCAGCAGAAAATGGTTCCTGCAAATCAGAACTGTGGAGAAGTTGCAATTGACGCTATTTCTGTTGTTGACTTCGTTACCCTGAGACACTGAGTCCAAAGGACACATGAGCAAGGTCACCAACAGAGAGGTGCCAGCAGTTCAAACCTTCTCTAACAACACGTGATGCCACCACAGCTCTCAGCCTACCTTGCCAAAATACCATCTGTAGCTCCATTTCTGTTCAAAGGGTGGGAATGATGGGCAAGAGCAGACAGAGAAACATCACAGGCTGATGAATAAAAGAATGAGCATAAAAAGTTAGGAGAATTTGGTCTAGTGAAAATCTAGTTGTTGATCTGGGCCATATTCCGTTTGTCTTCATTTTATAATCAACAGGAAAAAATGGTTAAGTTTAATACACCCACTGTTAGCTAACAAGTAAAGAAAGGTCAGTGCTAGTTTTACAGACTAGAAGCAGAAATAAGGCAGTTTTACCTGATTTCTTGAGTGTGGAAGTATATTGTTAAATTAATAATGTTATTTTTCTGTGGCAAAAATGCAGTAGGGCATTTTATATTTTTAACCTGACAATAATGTGTGGATATGAGGAAAGCAGAGAATAACCCTGGGAATGTATTTTAAGATGCTGTTAGTTTGTCTACTAGATGTTTGTGGAAATCTTTGCCCAGCCTATGTGGCAGCAGCTCCTGCCTTCCCACACTCTCTGTTATTGCCTGATCTCAGCCTAGCACAGGCATCCAGTCTGTCATCCCTGCTCCTGGTTTGGTGACCTCTCCTTCCCCACTCCCTGCTGGCAGATGTAGGATGGGAGAAGAACTTGGAAGAAAAGGAAGCTGAAGGAGATCTTTTCCTGCTCTCTAAAACTACTTGAAAGGATGTTGTAGCAAGGGGGGAGTTGGTCTCTTCTCCCAGATAACAAGTGATAGGGTGAGAGGAAATAGTCTCAAGTTGTGCCAGGGGAGGTTTAGGTTGGGTATTGGGAAACATTTCTTCACCCAAAGGACTGTCAAGGATTGGGAGAGGTGCCCAGGGCAGTGGTGGAGTCACCATGCCATAAGGTATCTACAGGACATGTAGATGTGGCACTTGGGGACATGGTTTAGTGGTGGCCTTGGCAGTGCTGGATTAATGGATGGACTTGATGATCTTACATGTCCTTTCCAACAATTCTATGACTTCTAGACATATTTTCTCTCAAGAGTCTTCTTCCTATTTAGTGATTGGATTGCTGACCTAAGACTTCAGGAAACTATGTTCAATAGTCTGCCCTGAAGCGAATTTCCCAACCATCTCTGTCCAGCTCACCAACAGGGGAATAGCTGCATTTCTCCAGGAACAATGCTTGGAGATGCTCAGGTGTATCATTAAAAGTGTTGGGGAAAGCATCACCCATAAAAGGTGCAAGAAGCAGCTCAGAATACAGTTAGTTCTTGCAGGAGACTGAGGCATTTCCAGCCCCTTCAAGTGTGGTAACAGGGAAACTTCTAAAGCCTGATAGAAGAGGGGAAAAAAAAGAAGTGGATATAATTACGAGTGATATTAAGTTCCTATTTGAGGGTTCAAGCACAGAAGCCCAGCTTGACTCAAAATAGCCAAAAGCATTTCTGGAATGAATGTTTTATTGAATTGTCAAAGGCTCATTAGGATATTAATGCTGTGATAGATGAGATGATACATTAGAGTCAAGATTTTCTAAATGATTCTGAGAAATTTCACACCAGGATTTCCTGTTACAGGTGTAGAGTCAAAAATTCAGAGGACAGTAGGCACAGATCTGCCCTGAAGGCAGAACATCAGGGCTTTTTTGTTTTTAAGAGTATCCTGGAAGCTTGTTTTAAAGCTGAGGGAAGTGCAACTGCCTTTTGCTGATTATGTAAATTGCGTATGAGACAGTTTTACACTTGTAGTTGGATAGTTAAGTTTGAAGCTGAGAAAAAAACAAGCAGAGACAGAACAAGAGGACATGGATTATCTACAAATGAGATAGTACAGCTTAAGGCAGACATCTATAAAATTCTCTTGTTTCTGAATGCCTTGAGTGCCATTATACTCAGCAGGGAAGGTGACTGACATTTAGAAGCCATAACTAAGCCAGTTATCTTTATAAAGTAAGCTCTTCAGCTCTCTCTGAAGACTTTGGTGAAAAAAGCAAGGTAATGGCAAAAACTGCTCAACAAATGCACATACATGGAGGTGGTGAAAGGGGCAGCAATAAAGTCATATTTGCATTTTGGATCAGCAGACTTTCTATATCAGACAACAGAAGCCAAAGCTTTTTTTTCCCCATTAGAAACACAGCCTGTATTCATTTCCAAGTTAATTTATGTAGCTGAAATGCTGAAAATACTGGAATGGAGGTACCTGAAATGTCAGAGATATTTACCCTTAATGAAAGAAAATCAGGGGATGTACCATGGTCTAAAATGCTTCATTACTGAAGAAATCTTTAGTTTCTTGGACAGTCTGCAAATAGAAAAGGTGGATGTGGGCAATGATTCAATTAAAAGTCTTTGAAATTTATTTTGTCCATGTAGTAAACTATTTTCTGCTGGCCTCAGTCAGGCTGTGAAAGCAGCTCCTTGCCTTGCTGGCAAAGGGCTTGGCCTTCAGAACATTCCTGAGCGCCATGGGGAAACCACACACACATTTCTTGCTGCTTCAGCTCCTCCTGGAGCCCCTGAAACTCCAACTCATGGGGATGTGCAGTGTGGCTTCCAGGGGGGAATAATGTGTGAGTGAAGGGAGGGCTTGGGAGAGGCACAGCATCACAGAACATGCTGATCTGGAAGGGACCCACAAGGATCGGCGAGTCCTCCACAGGACCATCCCCAAGACTCACCCCCTGTGCTCCAGAGCATCATCCAAACCCTCCTGCAGCTCTGGCAGCCTCCGGACTGTGCCCACTGCCCCGGGGAGCCTGTTCAGTGCCCACCACCCTCTGGGGGAAGAACCTTTTCCTGAGATCCCACCTGACTCTGCCCTGGCACAACTTCAGGCCATTCCCTGTGTCCTCTGGTGGTGGTAGAGATGGTGACACTTCAAGGTGGTGATCAGTCAAAGGTTGGACTCTGTGAGCTCAGAGGTCCTTTCCAACCTGAATGACTCTGTGATAAGTGAGGAGGGGAGGCAGAAAACAGGACGTGGTGCCTCTCTCACCCCTACAGCCACCTCCACCCGCCAGAACACCCTTGGGAGGATGGATGTTTCTAAGAGGGAATGGTGGGTCCTGCTTTGCCCAGGCACTCAGGGTTGTGTTTCCAGTGTGGCTGTGGCAAAGACTTTGAATTCACACCAAACTCATGAAATCATGCAGATATTTATGAGAGCTGGTGCACAGTGACTGGAGTGGTGAGAGATGACTTTACAGAAACCATGTCTCCTGTAGGTTTTGTCTTATTTCCCCCCTCCCCAAGGCATTACTATTCACAAATTCTGCCAGCTGTGGTTTCCTCAGCTAGCCCTAATGTGGAGCCTGCCACCCCTTCCTTTATTTAATTTCTTTGTTGTGTGCCACATCCTCTGGTATGGCTTTTTGCACAGTGAAAAAGAACCTTTCTCTTAGTGCACAGATGAAATGGAGCTGAAAATTACTGCAGATAAAAATCCAGCTCTTTGAACTGTAATGCTCAGAATTCTTCAACCAAAGTAGACACCTAATTGAAGATAATGTTGGCTCTCTATATAACTTTATTACTTTGTCAACCTTACATCATTAAGCATGTATTTCATTTCATTATCCTGCAGTAAACAACTTGTGGTGGTGAGATAGGCTGGCTTGGAGTGTCTGTAGGCAAAGCTGTGCTAGACTTTAAGTGCAGGTAGTGCTGTCTTCAGAGTTATGGAGCAACAGTGTAATTATCCAATTACCTTGCTAAAACATCTAATTGTTTGTCAATGATGCAAAAAACCTGAGAAGTTAAGCGTGTGAAATTCGCCGAGGAATGGAGCGGTTATTTTTGGGCATTGACACTTTCACAATATCAGAAATTATGTCCATGGGGATTGTGTATCACTAAAACGATTCCTAATAATATTGATTTCTGATTTTAATAAGTGTAGTATAAATGCAAAGTATTTTATGAGTATGAGTTTAGCTTTATAATTCATTTAAATGCAAGCAATTTAGTGTTACTGCAAAATAAATTATGTGCTGCTGTTTCTGTAGCCTTTGCAAAGCCCATTATCACAAGTTTAAAGGGAGACACACAGAAAGAAGGCAAAGGAGAAAGCTAATTCTTGCTACTTTGAAAGAAATGTTATAGAACTGTGAGCCCAGTATAAAATCAGAATTCCATCTCCAGTGTTCCCTGATCCCCTCCAGAAGTCCCTGAATTCTATTAAAAATTGTTGGTTTCTCAGCAAACAGCATGAAATGATTTTCCTGGGAGAAAGTTTTTAATAATTAAAATTAGTCAATACTGAAGCGCAGGAGGTTATTTGATCTTACTCAGAAACTCACACTTTCCAGGAGGGGGGAAAAAATGCAATCTCTCTGATAAATCACTTTGTGCAGAACTGGGAGTCAAGTAGGAGAAATTTGCTGCAGAAGAAAAGAGGGCAACTCACCAGGGAAATAGGTTTGCTCAAAACAATCGTGGGTTGAACATCAAGGTTGAGATTTTTAGGACATTTCCAGAAAAAAAAATCTGTAACACTATCAGGATAGATGTAAAAATGCATTTGTTAGTACTTCAGGGCATTACATCTCCATATAAACATATAAAGTTGCTATTGGCTCTTGTGCTCCAGTCCAAATTTCAATCTGCCTACTTCCTCCCCTGTAGTTTCAGCTAAACTCAGCTGTTTTATCAAGTCAGTCCATATTTCTGTGCAGAGCTGAGCTGCCCACCTTCACTTAATGCACTTAAATTTTACTCCAGGAGCCCCTGCCAACCCTGCAGAGTGCCAGCAGATGAGAAGCTGACATAAAAACCACGCTCCTGGATGTCTGTGCCCAGCATGGGTGGGTTCCCCTTGAGCCACACTGGCCTATCATGATGCCTGTGCCACCCAAGTCCATGTGGTTCTCCTTGCCCATGGCCAGACCCAGGTGTTTTTAAGAGCACCAAACCTCTCCCTTGTCCTTTCCTGACCTGTTTCTTCGTGTCACTTAAAATCCATCATTCTCCTAATGTTAGCACAGCTATCCAGCTGTTCCCTCCTTCACTGTGCATTTCCTGGAGAAGTAAAATGGTCCCTAAATATACCCTACTTTCCTGTCACTGTGGTGTTCAGAGGTTATGAATATATGTCTGAGACCAGACTGCTGCTCTTTCAAGGGGCTGTCACAGTGGGGAAGGGCAGTGCTGCTGCTCTGCTGTCTGCATCACTCTCAGGATGTCACAGGTTGCTCTTGCAAGTGTTTCTGAAAGCACAGAAGTAGTTCAGGTGCCCTGGCAGGTTGCAGTGTCTCACCTCTTTCTACAGATAAATAGTGTCTTTGCATTCTGATTTTTAGCTTTGTTGTTGCAGAATTAAAATAGATACATTTCAGAAACACCAAACCCAAATGTTGCATTAACTGTGTTTTCAAAATATTATCCTATTTTATCACACAAAGAGGACAGCATTAGTATACAATGTACATGTTAGGAGTGATGTTACAATTCAGCAGAATTGATGTTGTGACTGAAAAACCCCTCAACTTTCTGAATTACTTTGACTTGTTTGATTCACCCTGTTTGATCTCTCTCTGTGGCAGATCAAATGAGACAAGGAGAGCGAGGCAAAAAAAAAAAACCTGTATGGGCAAGAAAACTGGATGCACAAGCATCTTTTCTGCTCCCTTTTCCCTATTTTTGTAGCACTGAACTTTTAAATTCTGTAATTCTTTAGCAATGTTTATTCTGTGTCATCTGAAGCACTACAAATACATACACTGTCCTGGAAATAAAAAAAGACAACAGAAGAGTTGCCCTTATCACAGAAGATATCAGGGAAAACAGACACAGGCTCAATATGTTCAGAGTCTAAGCAGGGATGTGAAAGTACCACTTTGGATTAATGACTTGATGTTCTCACAATATTTGCTAGAACTTTGAGTTTTTAGTAAGGAACAATAGAACAGAACATATTTTTCTACACTGAGAGGAACACCTTGGAGTTGGGGCCTGACATCTGGTGGCTGTCACAAATCCTCCTGATATCAGGAGTTTCACGGGTGGGACAGGGACAATTCTGCAGGCTGAGAACATCAGAGTAGTTTGTTACCAGATATGTGCAGTTTTATCCACTCATCATACTTACACTGTTCTTGGCCAATCGAGGGTCTGGTGAATAAATGATTTTGTAATGGGTAACAGTAGATTTACTTTAAAAATTTAGTTGCTATTCATTGAAAAGACCCATATAAAACACTACAGTCCCTTTGGCTGAGGTTGGATTACAGGACACTGTCTGCAGAGCAGATGAGACAGTGATGTTATGGAATCACTCAATTGCCAAGGACTTCTGCAGCATCTGCTCGTACCTTCCAGGAACTCTGTTTCAACAAAGTCCCTTTGACCACACAGGCCCATCAGTATTACTAAAACAAGCTCTCATCTCAGTACAGACAAAACTTCAGAGCAAGATGAGGGGGAAATGAGGAACAAACTCCTCTGCAGTCAGTGAGGCAAAGAGATGAAAGGCAGGGGAAGCAGCAGCTGGGGCTCTGCCAGCTCCTCACACACTCATTTCCTTCTGGTTCCTCTACTCTTAAATGGGTGAAGCTTCTCTCAGTAATAAAAGCAAGAAAGACCTTAGTGCAATTTATCTAAGGCAGGAGCTGCTCACATTGCTTTGGAATAGGAGGAGGAGGAAAATTTTTCATGAATCAAAACACCAAAGACAGCTTCTTAAGCAACAAAGGAAAATATTTTCACCTAACCAACTATTCATAGTGGATTGCTCATTTATACCAGCATATATATATGCATACATACACACACATATATTGTAGCTCTCGCTGTGCTAACCACTTGAGAAAAGCTGGCCCCAAAACCTGAATGCTGATGCACTGCAGCAGGTCACAGACTTCAGATTGCAAAGGCTGTGCTGTTCCTTCTCAAGTCCTGGGCAATAATTTTGGTGTCTGCAGCTGGAGGTGTTCACACATCTCTAAGTGGCTCTTTTATTTTTGCATGTAATGTCACTGCTGTAAATTAGATTTCCAGTATGAATTAAAATTACAAGCCAAGCATGTCATTGTTATCACAATGTAGATTGCTTTGTAGGAACTGGTATGGCCCAACTTCCCCACAGCTGAGTGGTGCAAGTGAGGTGTAAGATGAATCATGTGAAAGGTAAGGATTGCTCTATTTGCTTCATTAACAGTAATTTGATTAACAGTTGTCCAGTCACAGATCTCCTGATTAGGATCAATCAACATCTCAGAGTTTGCAGACTGTCAAAATTATTTAGTGGTTCAATAAATTTGAGGCTATACATCCAAAGCAAAATTACTATACATTTAGAGAAATTTCAAGAGATATTTTCCCTGTCAGCATTCCATGAACTTTGAAGATACATCTTGTAAATTATTTTCACTGCTTCATTGATTTTTAATATTGTCAATGCTTACAGCCCTGCTGCAATTCAGAAGAAAGTAATTTGAGATTTATTTGGCATATTTATTATACTACAGTCTTCTCTATACGGCATTGTTTTTCTCTGCCTCTTTGACATTTGCAACTTCAAAAAGTAGCTGGTAAGGGGCAGGTTCAGGCAGGGACTACAGAAGGTTTTCTGGGTGGCAGAGAGTTGTGGGAGATTCCTGACTGTCCTTTAACACAGCTGGTGTCGTGCTCTGCACAGGGAGTGTCCTGGGGTGATGAGCTTTGGCTGGAGCCGTGACCAGCCCTGCCTGGTTTAGGTATCCATCTGCCACCAGGAATGAATTCTGAGAGATGAGGTGGCCACAATTCCCGGGTCTTTGAAAGCACCACGAAACCTCGTGGTCTGTTGTCGTGACTGCAGTTGACTCAGCCCCTCTGTCTCAGCCTCCCCAGTTGTAAAACCCGCAAAATAATTACCCTGCGAGGTAATTGATAGTTAATTGGGCAACGTGCTAATGGCTGTAAAGCCAAAAGCATTCCAAGGGGTATCATTAGTGCCTGTTGTGAGCAGCCATCAGCAGCTCGGGATGTCCAAGGGGACCGCAACACCACAGCTTCCAAACGTCGGATGTGCCTGAATTAGGTTTTTGGTTCAGGCCCAACTCTAAACAAAACAGACTAAAAGGAGGCAGATGGTCTCTGCCAGCTCTTCATTGCACTTTTATTTTCCTCTTCACACACATTAAAGGACAGATTTTCAGCTCAGCGAGGGTTTTCCAGAATTCTCCAGTTTTATTTTAAATATGTACATCTTTAGATTTAATAATGGTCATTCACTTTGAGTTATAAGCTGCCACTTTGAAAGCACAAAATAAGGAATAACATCTAGCAGTACACTGGTCAAATTGATCAACTTCAAGCTGCCCAAGGGTTGCTGGATGATCACAACCAAAATATTGATGAGTTTACAAGATCATTTGAAAGATGGATGGCACCACGGAGCTGATGTGGCGTTCTGGGCTGGCAAAGAGGTCTGTGTCCTCTTAAAAAGGTTCTTTGCACTCTAATCTCTTGGTAATTTCCACAGTATTAGCAATTTCTGGATACTTTATAGCGTGGGCATACCTTGTGTACATCAAATAAGAAAAAATGAGGTTCATCTATAAACTCAGAGTGGAGATGACATTTCAAATTGAGACAGGTTAAATATTTTAAATCCTAGGGATTGCATCCTGGTTTTCTTGTATTCTGACCCACAGCCTTGTGCTCCTGACAGTATCAAGTTTACATCTGTCAGCATGCCCATGGTTTCACTTATTTCCATGGGGTTGTTAATGCACATGAAGATTTGTGGGGATAGACCCTGCATGTGCTGCCTGAAAGCTCAAAATTCTAACAAAAGATTTCCAACTTTCTTTGAAGTGTTCATCCTCAGCACTGAGCATATCTAAAAAAAAAATAGGGATGTATTTTCAAATAGGCCACGGGAAAAAGGCTTTTGGAAAGGTTTTTTTTTTTTTTTTCCCTGCCATTTTCCCTTTCATCATTTTCCTGGATTTCTAAAAGAAAATCCTACGAGAATAGAACGGACTGACATTCATTAGAATCTGGAAGAATAAGGGTGATTTTTTTTTTTTCTTTCTAATTAACTGCCCCAGGGAATGGCTCTACTAGTCAGGAGGAAGAACAGCTCCTCTATTGTGCCTTTTGTGACTTAGGAACAGTAGATGGGGAGGCTCTAAGCTATAAATCAAACAGTGAAAATCCTCTTAACTGCACACACCCTTGGGCTTCATGCAGAATAAGGCCTTACACTGATCATAAGCAGAACTAGTTGGGATTTTTTAATTTTTTTTTTGCTGAAATGGGGTTTTGCTGGAAAACCTTTACATGTCAAAACCAAAGTACCTCATGGAGGGAACTTGATTTCAAAGAAATTTTTTCTGAATGCAAGGAGAGACTATCAGAAGCCTCCCTGATTTCCTGCCAGCTTCTCTTGTGGTGCAGCCAAGAGCCTGCAGACCTGGTGCTTCCATCCTTCTGACCTTGAGCCAGCAGCTGGTTTGGTGATGTCCCTCCTCTCCCAGGACTGAGGGGGAATAAAGTCATGTTTGTGGGTGCAGACAGACTGCCAAAGGGACCCTCGGGGTCCCAGAGCACCGGAGCTTCCAGACTGCCACACCTCAAACCCCAACCCCCAGGGTTAGGCTGTAATTCCCAGTCTTGGATGCACATGGAATGATTCCTGTCTGATGCCTCTTTTTGGGCACTAATCATGTCTAAACAGGAAGGGTCAGGGATGGATTGTACTGCTTAGACCAAAGCAGCACCTTTTCCCCAGGCTTGTCCATGAGCCACCCCATTGGGAGCATCTCGCTGTGACTGCTGCTCTGAAGGGAAAAATTTGCCACAATCTAGAATAACTGGAGCAATGTTGGTGTAGTAATTTGTATTTTGAGCAAAACTGGCTGCACAGGTCAATGCCACAATACTCTTTGGAGCAGTTCACAAACCTCAAAGCCACCAAGTAATTTCACAACACGCAGAACTGGGACCAGAGCTCTGTCTGTCTCCTTGATTATTAGTTTTTACCTTTGAAGTACAGGCACGTCCTGCCAAAGGAATGTGTGCAAAGAGGGCCTCAAGTTTCACCCTTGGTGGATTGTTCTGTGAATGCTTAATGTATTTTTAATTATGTTTTTATTGGTAGCATAGTTCTGTGATGTTTCATTGACCCTTCCCTATTTCGTAAGTGAAGAGAGCAAGCAATGAACACTAACCTGTGTTCTAAAGCACTTGACAGTGCTACACCTACTACTAAGAAGGCTTTTATCCTTTTATGAACCAGAATTCCTTATTTCAGGCAAGTATGCTAATTAATACTTTACTTTTATTAACATGAGCTTTTTTGTTCTCTCAAAAAATAAAGAATAAAGGTTTGTGTCTTCAGGAGAATCTTACCCCAGTTTGAAAGCCATGCTCCTCTAGTGCTTCATGTAAGGAATTTTAGTGCAGTGCAAGTTCTGAACTGAGAGTTTGGTGGTTTGGAGAAGGAGGAAAGAAACTTCTGTCTGCACAACCTCACCAGGGTGTCTCAGACTTCCATGGCAGGGAAAATAAAGGCAGTGGGTAATGAGAAGTGCGTGGCTGAGCTCCTGCAGCCAGAGATGCTGGAAGATTCATTCCTGGAGAAGCATGGAAAATGATGGGACCACACCTGCCTGCTGTGCTTTGGAGGGAGACTTCAAAGCATCAGGCTGGGCTGGAGGTTCTGGACAGGACTGATAGCTCTGGCCTTGATCACTCTCTGCTTTGACTGTCAGGGGAAATGGGAAAGAAATTGCTAGAGGTGAAAAGAGTGAAAATGTATGTAACAAAATACACCAAACGTGTACTATTCACGTTGAACATGGTTTGGAAAGTAAAACTTAAAAAGGTATTTTTTTATTTATAGGACTTTCACGTTTGAGAGAATGTGACAGCTGTTTCTGGCCAGTCCTACAGTGAAGGTTAAGCAGATTAAGGCTGTGTTGCCAACCGGTTCTGTTGTTAGCAGAATTTCCAGGGACTAGATGGCAGGAGCATGTTCATAGTTTGATAAGAAAGAGTAAATAAAATTTGAGATGATGGGCAGAGATGGACAGTAATGGACTTGGCCTTTCTAGCTAAAATCCAGAACTCTTTCTGCCTTTGATAGAACTTTCAGAGTAATAACTTGCATATGGTACTTTTCTAATGTGCCTATGGCAAATCATCACTTACATAAAGTTTCCATGGCAGTTGGATTAAAAAAACCCAACCAAACCACAGAAAAGCAGCTGAATGTAATGAATTCATGTCTACTGAGTTTTCAAACACCAAGTCCTGGCAGGTGTATGCAGCAATGTTCAATTAGTTTACACAGAGATAAGAATGCAGACAGATAAAAGTGAGATATTAAAAGGTAAATGGGAAGAAAATGAACTTTGAATAAATGTGGCTTCACCTTGTCAATTCTAATTCTGCACAGTGTTAGTACTGATGCTGTTGTGGCTGCTATCACTCATGCTATTTTAAGGGTAGCTATGGCTGAGAAACTGCTCTAATTTGTAATAATTTTAGAAAGACATGCTTGTGAATTGATAACAAAATTGAATTTTGCTTCCCTTTATTGTTTGTAAAATATCCTAATCCATTATCTATCACAGTTTTGCCAAGAGAAAACAAAATTTAGCAGTATTTCCTTCCTGGTCTTTATTGAAATTACTTAGGTGGTTAAAATGAAATACCTCAAATTTAAAGTATTTTGACTTTCTGGGAGGTGGTGTATGCCAGGAAAGGCTCACAGTGACGGAGGAAGGTCAAGAAAATTTCATTCATGCTAAATGAAAACTGTAACTCTGCAACCTCTCAGCATTCCCTGAAAATGGAATGAAAAGTCAGCTGGAAATGACATGATTTAGTGAGCTTTTTACTAAGATATTAAAATGCCTCCTAAGAAACTGTTAAACAGAAGGTGAGGGACAAAGACCTAGCAAAGAGGAGCAGCTGAAGTTACAGAAACAAGCTGAAGGTCAGAGAGCTGATGGTGAGGGCTCACAGCTGCCCCTGTGCATCAGGAAACACAGATTATTAAGAGGGAGAAGGGAGAGTTGTGAGCTGGAGCTGCTCCTGCCCTGATTCAGTCCTACAAGGAGGAGGTTCCCCCACAACCCCTGTCTGCCACAAGAGGACTCTGCCAACAAGTTTAGACTTCAAAGTTAGGGTCACTCTCAGTGTCTGAAGCTCTTCCATTTTTACACAGTAACATAAAAACTGCTGAAGAAGAGTTTCCACACTGAGCCCCCATCTCTGGGTGCAGGGCCATCCTTGAACTCAGAACCAGATGGTTTTGCTTCCACTTAGTCAAAAAGGAGTTGTTGCAACAGAGACACGTGTGGTGTGTGAGTGCTCAGCACCAAACAGGCAAGTGCCTGAGGAACTCACTGTATCTTCACTGTGGAGTCTCACCTGGGCTCTCCTGTTTAGGATCTGATCCCCAGCATCCTGTTATCAGCCATGAGGTCTCCTGTTTAGGCTATTTTTGCAGTCTCATGTCCATGGTTAGTAAATAAACACCAAATAATACAGTTTTACCTCAAAGCCCGTTGCCTCCATGAGAGTTTAGATTAAGGTTTGCAGTAATTGTTCACTGTTTTGTGTTGTTTTGGTAAACTGCAAAATATTATTAATATTCTTTTTATTCACATGCTTTTTATTTCCTTTTGTGCTTGTCCGTGGTAGCTGCAAGAGCTTTTGTACATGTTATTTGTCTGATTCCTCTCCCCTTCTTTGGAATGTTACATCAAATATATCTGGGGACAGTTAAAAATTACAAAAAGTATCATGGAAAAATGATTACCAAGTAGCATAAAACCCATTTCAAAATGAGTGCAGTTTTTTTGCCTGCAGAGGTGAATTACTCTTTAATTAAAGAAGAATCATCCTACAGCCAGTGAAGTCACCCCAAGCAAATGATGATAATTTGGAATGAGGCAAAGTGAATAGCTCATAAGTGACACTGGAGGTTTAGAGTGCTGAATGTTTTCATGTCCCAGTGGTTTAAAAGAGCAAATCCTACAGCTGCTACTCGAAGCAGAAAAACTCCACCTTTCTGCTTTATGATGCTGGATTTTAAAATTGAGGCACCAAAGGGATTTAGATTACAGTGGGTGACAGACTGTGCTCTCAGTACACTGACACTCTCTTCCACTTCTCCCTCCCTCCAAAAAGGAGAACAGTTGGTAATCAAAAAGTAAACATGTGCAAAAATATATTTATTACTAAAGAGATCTGCTTAACTCAGTATCTAAGAAATTCAGTATTTCTTATTCCCTGCAGCACATCTTTTGCTGTGTCACATGTACATTGATATAAGCCGATGTTGTCACAGAGCTTGCAATTTGTTTGGACAGCTCCTGCAGTTCATCAGATTCAGAAAAGTAGTTTCCAACAAAAGAAAATTCTTTGGCAAGGAATATTTATGTGTAGAAAACAAAAAATCATCTCCAAACCACCCCTCTGAAAGTACGCCAGTACAGTTTCTTAAATTTCAGTATGCAGTGGACAGTGTCTATGGAGGTTCATTTATTTGATGTGACAGTGAACTGTAACTTTTCACCTCCAATGACCACACAGATACCTCAGTAAAATGACAAAGTGACAAAATGCAAGCCTAAAGCAAAGAACTAAATCCTGCCTGGGTACCTGAAATGTAGTCCAAAATTTTACAAGGGGTTAAACACTTGCTCCAAAGCATCATTCAGTCTCCAGATGGTATCTAACGATTGTTTGGGATTATAAAATTAAATTACTGTTCCTTTTAGTTATATGTTATTGTCAGTCTTTCTGCTGAAAGACAAATACGTAATTTTCTCAGTGCGTCTTTTTCTTGGTTTGTATCTGTGAAGAGCCACAGCTGCACCAGGTCCAATCCTGATTCCTGTTGGGGCAATAATTGAACTTCTGAGCCTTATCCAGCAAAAGAATCACCCTATTACAACTTTCTTCAAATGAAACCATTAAACTTTTCCTGTTTTACCTGAGCTATCATAAAATGCACACTTAGGCCTACAGTAAATTCTTCCCCTTGCAAAAAAAATCTGTATTTCCACTGCTAATCAACTTTTAGAAAGGTGAAAAATGGCAGGAATGGTATTTATGATAGGAGAAGCTGATTATACATGAAGTAAAATTCTTTACTGCTGATATAAAGTTTGGGCATCATATAACTTGATTTGTGTAATTAAGGCTTTTTCCTTAGGGAAGGATAAACCAGGCTATTTCTAGAATCTAATTTTCCTTTAAAAATAGCAGTATGACTACAACAGCACTAAATGTAAGACCATGACTGCAGGAGTACCCTAGTGCTGCCTGGCAATGCAGCCCTTCATACAAAAATGAGTTGTACTTGCTGTGTATTTTTTCTATTTATATATTTATGATCAGTGATTTATAGTTGCTATACCTTTGGTTGATTTTATAACTTCTCCTGGCTCCTGAGTTTGGGGATTTTTTATTTAACAAGTGTATATTACCCATGACTTGAAAATGATTGTCTAGACCAAGGAATTACAGGAAGGAACATAAGTTAAAAGTCAACTATTCCACTTCAACAGAGCTAAAGATGAAACTGCTTTTGAAGGTCACTCAGGATTAAGCTGTATTTTTAGCATGTAGCCACTACAGGAAGTTTATTGCATTTTGATGTAAATACACCACAACATTTTCTGTTCCAAATTCTTGGAAAGTAATCTTTTCTTGTGGTCTCCAATGGAGTCATTCCAACGGAGAGGCTTCTTCGGTGGGAAACACCACCTGCACTGTGAATGCTGCCTGTTTGCTGCTGCCAACGTGCCTGGGTGGCAGCACATTGTCCTCATGGGGCTTTGATGCTCCTATTTCTGCCAGGCAGCCAGGGATGTTTGGTGGTTCAGTCACTGCCTGGCTTTGGTATCACTGTCCTTTCACCTCCCCACAATTCTGTCTGTAGAGCATGTAAGCATATACATAATACTGAAAATCTGCCACAGAAAGAAAAAAAAAACCTACAAAAATCTAAGGGAACGTGGAATCAAGAGAATGGAGTTGTGTGCAGCAATCAGTTTACACTTTTATTTGCAGACCCGTTCCTTACCCATCAACAAAGTAGGAGTTAAAATCATATAACTCGTATACTCTGACTTCTTCAATAACAAAATAATCTGAGAAAATCTGAGGAAAAAACCTGGCATTCAGCTTTTCACTATTAGATTTTGGGAAATTATTTGCAGTATCTCCTGCAAACTGCAGATATTTTGTATTTTTCAGCTTGCCTGTTTATATATTCCTATGTAGCCACAGGGGAGTCAGTTTATTTATTCAATGTGTAGGTGCCCCAAACTTTCCAGTGCCTGATTTCTTGAGCTGGTGAGGCTGAGGCAGGTGCTGCAGGTGAGCAGGACTGGGGGAGTGTGGCTGCATTCCCACACCCCTGCACCCCTTGGAGCTTGGAGGGAAGGGGGGCTCCTCCTGGTAGAGCAGGTGGTGGCTCCACTGGGGGATCTGTCTGTGCCCACCAGGCTTGTCTCAAAGCTTCACCTTGACAGGGAGCAAAAGGGGTTTAGTTTGGGTTTCCTACTTTGCCTGAGGTCTCTGAGCATCCTGAGCTGCTCCTCTGGCTTCTGCTGTCAGTGACAGCCCTGGAGGTGAGGCCACAGTGCAGGAGTTTAACAGGCTGCTTCATCTAAATCAGGTATCTGTAAGAGCAGTCTTTGGTTAATTAGTGCATGTTACTTCATGCAGTGGTTCTGGAATGATATGTTCTGTATCTGACAGCAAAATACACAGTAAATTAAAACATTACCTTTGATCTTCCTATTCCATTTGTGTTGTCCTATTGTCACCTACCATTTTATTGCTGGTTTCAAGTACTGCAAGTGTATAATCCTTAGTAAGTACAGTAAGTGCATAAGCTTATATAAGCCTTAGCACCTTAAGGACTCCTTAGTCAACAAACCTTTTGCTTAGAATCTTGATTTACCATCTCATTGTATTCTGAGGAGTATTTTGGGAAGGTTTGAAAATGTTTTTGGAAACTTTTACTTTATAACATAACATCTGTTTCCAAGTCTGCCTCCTGCAAGCTTTGCTGTCCAGTTTATCTCAGCAGCATTCTTCCTTGGATCAGTTTCTTTCCCTATGGATGATGCTTTCAAATCCAAAAGGCTCTGCTGTCCAGAGGGAGAGGAGGTCATTTCATCCTCAGGTAGTTCGTAAGGGGAGACAGACCAGGCAGGCTGCTACTAAAATGCATCTCTCTTAAAATTCTTTAAGAGCCAATAAAGGGTGGAAAGGAATTTCCATTGGATGAGTCATGATTACTAGAACACAGTCAGGTGTGAATATTCTTCAGTCTGTGATAATGTACTATTCAATCCTATCCTTATATTGACAGCCATTAAAATACTATTTGACTTAAAACATAACATTGAATTTGGTTTAGAAAAACACAATAATCCTGTATGGGACATTCACTTAAGAGTTGGACTCGATGATCCTTGGGGGTCCCTTCCAACTCAGAAGATTCTGTGATGTGTTCATGGATAAGTGTCTTTTGGACTTTAACTCTGCTTTTTATGGATATTTTATAATATTTTAAGTGAAGCCACCTATACTCCTTAGGGAAGACAGAGGTGCATTCTTACAACTGAAGCACATACTCATCTCCCACTGATTTTGAGTAACTCATGTGAGCAGTCTCCTTACACTTTAGTGATGACAATACCACCACCTTTTCCTGATTTATATTCTGATCCTGTATCAATTTAATTTGTTATCCTATTGACTTTCTCCTTTGAAGCTGAACATTAATCTGAAGGTTATAGAGATTTTACTAACCCCCCCCTTCCACTAGACATGTGTTCCCTCAGCTGGTACTTTCCTCAGAGGCTTATTTTTCAACATTAACAAGGGCTGGAGTACAGTAAACTTATCTTCTGGCAGAAATACTTAAAAAGGACCTGCACCATTTCTAAAAAAGGCCCCCCAAAAAGAGGAAGGACACATTGTGCAAGCACAGTGCAATGACAAGTCAGTTTCTTCCACAGATTTTTGAGGAGGCTCTTTGGAACCGCACAGGCAAGTCAGAGGTACTGAAGGTCTCGGTGGCAGAGCCACTGTTTCGGAACTGAGACACTGATCTCTCTCATAAGTAATCCTTTACTATCACTATGAGTTCCCCACTCACCCAGAATGTGCCTGTGGTCAGAGAAATTGCAGTAGCTACAGGAGACTGATGTTTCACAATGTTCAGCTGCTCCCTCTGACTCCCATTTTCTTGTATTTTGTTTGTTTGTTTTCTCAGTGTTTTGTTTTTTTTTTTTTTTAGCAGCAAAACTAAATCTCAGTTCCAAACTGTGTGTACAGCTTGCACTATGTATCCATTTATTCAGATCCTCTTCTCACTTCCATTTTACATCTTCTGTAGCAGATGAAATAGTTGTGTGTTTATAATCTGTCCATGGGGTTTTGGAAGGGTGGGAAGAGAAAAAATTTTTTCCCATGTGTGATGGACTATAATCTCTTGTTTAAAAGAGTCCAGCCATTGAATTTGTGAAAAGTGCGTAACCCCAAATAATCCAGCCCCTTGACTTTCTGCCTCTGCGCTGATAAGGCTGCTACAATGCAGAGCCAGGAAATGATTGGAGATCTCCTGCAGCACATTTTTCATTTTTATGCTTAGTGGAAAAAAAAGTGGTTTGGATTTTTATGACTTTGCCACATAGTAAAGTTCAAGGGTCCCATTTTCACCATGAACCTTTTTTGAGGTTACCGTTTTATTTTACCAAGGTAGACAATGCCCGAACAACTCCGTTCTGGTCAATTCTGCTGTTTGTACTGCTTCTGTCTGAAGGGAAAATGGTCTTTCTCATTAAATGATATGGACTCTGGAGAATTAAAACCTGTCTTGCACAGAGGCATTAGGCAGCAGACACAAATGATTGGTGTCTTAGCTGGAGACTTTGCTTAAGCCAAGATTTTCTTGTAATCATTATAATACAGTAGGACACTTATGCAAAGAACAGAGAACTAAACACACAAGTTTTATCATAGGGACAAGTAAAGGCTTGATTTATTTATTTAAACATTCCAAAACCCGTCTGCTTTTCCATGTTACCAGTGCCAAACATGCTGTTGATAATCTGATACAGTTTTAAACCACTTGCACTCAAACTGTTTAGCATTAGTTCAGTTATTCTGTCTATACTAAAGTGATAATTGGGGGCTAAAAGATAACCAGATTATTGTAGAGATATCTCTTGACAGCCTTTAACACTGAGTTGTATGTTAAAGCCTGGAAATTACAAGCCTCTTGGTATCATTCAGACCACACTGTATTTTGAAGCAATTTGCTCTTTCTAGGCTGTTTTTCATGCCATGGTACCACTCCAGTGCTCTCCAGTTTGCTCTGAGTGCCTGCCCACTTGCAGAACACCTTCACTAGGCAATAAAGGTCCCTAGCACAAACTGCTTCCTTAGTATGGATGTTAGGTAGGATTTCCAGATATGTAAAGGACATTGCAGCTCATTCTAGATATATCAGGACTGTTTAAAAGCTTCTGCTTTGCCTGCACTTGGATTTAATTTAGGTCTGTGTGAGCCAATCTAAGTTTGCCAGGGCTGCGAGAGAGAAGTGCTGCCCTCTCCTCTACCCTCTCCTCAGGCTCCCCTTCTCTCTCTGAAATGTGCTGACTTTCATATGTCTTGGAGACTTCAGTGAAAATGAGGGGAGAGATATGGATGGGAGTGGAGGAGGGAGTAGTAGGAATCATCTGATTGTGACCTCCTGGAATGGATCACACTTTTTGGGAATTGTTTCCACAGCAAAGTAGAGGTTTTGGTACCTTGGGCTTATGCATCACAGCTGAGACCAGCAGCAAGGAGACAGTGCCAGGGGAGCTCAGTGTGCAATAAGCAGTCACACACTGCAGCCCTGCTATGGTGTTTCTCTGGGTGACAAAGACTAAGCCAGCAAATATTCATTGCTATTCTTACCTGCACTAGCTAAATTAAACTAATGAGCCTATGCAGTTATTTTTCTTTATCCCATCTCCTCTGACAGCATTATCCAATGCAGAACTGAATAGTAATTAGCAGCAACAATCTTGAAAGCACCACTTCCATTACAGAGACAACACTCTATCAGAAGTCAGCTGGCTTGTTTACAGCTTTCTCAACGGAGTTGCTGGGAGCTGTAGACATTTCACCTTACAGTGCTGAGAGCTTATCAAGGAGCACTCATCTACACAGACAGCACTTGTATGGATGGATGTACAGTCAAAGAACACCACCAGCTGCTGTCCTTCCCTGCAAATGAGCAGCCATTCTGTTCAGCACGATTGATTTGCGTCTGGGCTGGTACTTTGGGAACAGTATGTGTTCTACAAATAGGACTTAACTGTGCAGATGTAGGTTCAAATTAGTAATTAATACTGGACCTTACAGGAACTTACCTGTCCAGCTGCCCAGAACAGCTATTTGGAACTCTGAAAACACATCCTCAAAGGGCAGAATTCATCTCAGCATCTGCAAAGGAGGCGTCTTGTCCTGTTTGTTGTCAAGGGAGATGCATCTCCACAGAGTGACTTGACCTGGCCTAGGAGATGCATCTCTGCCCATCAGGACTGATCATCCTCTGAAGATGCTCATCTCCTTCTACTCAGAATTCAGATAACTACATGAATCCTGCACATCCTGTAGATCCAGCTGTGCCTGCCTGGCTGATTGACAGCAGTTTCCACTTAGCTGGGTTTTCTGCTTTTGTTAGGAAAAACTTGAAGTCTCTGTTAGCAAATACCAAATATTAATAGTACTTCAGAACTCCTATTTTTGAAACCAGAAGAGCCTGGTTAAGTATTAACATTAAGAATTGCCAAACAATGCTCTACATTTTCACACTGTTATAGTCTAGGACTGATAAATTTATAATTTAAAAACTCCTTTAAAAGCATCTGAAATGATGCTGATACATCATATCAAGTGCAATGTTATGTTTTTGCTTTCTCGTTCAGTCAACTTTGAGTATTTCTCTTGTTTAAGTCTGAACAGCAAAGCGAAGACCTTATTTACTACAACATACTTAACTTTCAGCTCTTAAAGGAGCAATACTTTATATGTTCACTTATCATAGAATTTAAGAAAGGCAACCAGAATTCAGTTGTGTCAGACATGAGTAATTCCATGAAAAAGCTGCCACTGGTTGTATTACACATTCATGTAGCTTCTAAAACAAAGCCAATGATTTCCATCAATTATAACACCATCATTTGCCACCTCTGCAATTAATTTCTTACTCTAAAATTAAACTGCTGTTGCTCAGTGCCAAAGAAAATGCCACACATGAACTGACTCATCACCAGAGTATGTGATGGATAGTACAGATGTCAAGTTGATTACTCATCCCCAAGAAAATTAGCACTTTATGATCAGAAAACTGTTCTTTTCGGTATTCTGAAAGAATGGCAATGGGGATTCCCAGTGTGTCTTAAAAAAATAATCCTTCCAGTAGCAGAGAGTTATTCTAATGCATTATTTTGAGCTGTGAAATAGAGTTGCAAGCCAGGCAGTTCACAGCCATGGCCCAGGCTGAAGAAGGATGGGGTATTGCAAACCTCATGCACTCCTTCTGTGTAAAAATGTTCCTATATAAGGAAAATGGAAAGAATCTGCCTTGTTCCTCCCAGAAAATCTGCAAACTCTAATATTCATCTTGAGAAAGTACTCCATATAAGACACACTAAAATATTTATCCAGCAAGAGTAATGGGCCATTCTGCCAGAGCTTTCAGGATCATGAAGTTCTGGTCTCTCCTGGGACACTTAGAGACATGCATTTAAGATGCAACACGAGTTCCAGTTCTGCCAGGGATTACTTCTGCAGTCAACTTTATTTCTTGAGCAGAGTTCTGTGGAACCATCTCTGAAATTAAGGATCACCTTATGTTTGCATGAATCAAAGGCAGGGTGATACCCAGTTTAGAGTGTTACACACCAGTGGGTGGCAGAACTTCTGTAGGAATTTGAAAGAACTCTCAGGTTTACTGTGTGGTTAATCTTGTATTTGCCTTTACAAGAGACATAGAGGACCCGTCAGAAGACACTTGTTTACTTTGTAAGTAGCACAGATGAGAACAGAGGTGTCTCTGCATACAACAAACACAGCACTTCCATTTTTAGATACCAGACAATGTGCAGTGCACGGGCAGGAAAAGGAATTCCCCAATTTTCAGAACGGATGCAGGAGAACAATTTTTTTTTTTTTTGAGTACAATTTAACTTGCAAATCCCTTCAGGCAGGAACAGAACATAAGCAATTCACAGTGGCACCTCCCAAGAGGGTGACCTACCTCCCCAGAGAACGCCTGGCCATTGAGTAGGTGCTCTGAGCCCTGGCTGTCCTCGCTGCCGAAGTGTAACCGGATCTCCTCCAGGCGGTGACTGTATGTCATCGGTCCTCCAGAGATGTTCACCAAGTGCTCTTTGTCTAACCGGAGGGATACGTGTCTCCCTGTGTTGTACATTGTCCCACTGACCTAAAATGAGGGAGGGGAAAGCATTTTTTTAAAAAGTGATTTGCAAATCGTTGCATGCACTTGAGTATTCTGCTCTTTCTGCACCTTCGTTCAAATGTGGTGACACATCTCGGCGTTGGGAGATGAAATAACCACCTGAGGTTACACTTCAACTTCTGCTTTCAATCCTATATTGTATATTCAAATATTTTCCTAAGTCCATATGTACACACTTTAGCCAGGGGCACATTGTTAACGTGGTGAATAGGATTGTTACACTTCTAAATAAGTAAGCTTTTAGAATACTTTTTATGCAAGGTCTGAATAATGACTCCATTACAAAATTTCTGCACTGAAAATGGGAACATTTCAGCTGACATAAATTATTTAAGTGCACTTGAACAAATCTGAAATTTACCTCTTTTTTCCTTCTTTTAATATTTATAACAAAGTTACCCAAAAGTAAAGGTGCTGCAAAAAGCAGAGACATAATTATTCATTAGTAGGGAACTCTACTCCTCCCAGAGCTGCAGGTAAAGATTTTCACTGCCTTCCTCTGCAAGTCTCTTTGTTTTGTTATGAATATTTTATATGTACAATTGCTAGATCTTTTAGCCACAGCAGCACAGAATTAATTCCAATTTGATCATATATGTCTGGGCCCTACTACACCTCCAGCAGCTGTAATGCTCCTTGAGATTCATCTTAATTTTTAAAAAGACTGAATGTTGTGCTTCATTTGCAAACTGATTTACAGCTGCTGTAATGAAAAAGAAAATGATGGTGGAAATTTTTCATATGGAATATAATTCTATCATGATTTCCTCTGTCATACAAAAAGTTTCTGTATCAAGAAGCTGCTTAATTTATGCCATTAGAAAGTAAAATATGACAGTTTGAGTTAAAGTAGAACTATGATTTATTTAAAAACATTCTGCATGGATACAAATGTACACTTGAATAAGATCAATTTAATTTAAGTGGAAGTGTAGGAATAATATGCTTTGTTGCACTTCAATTTAAAATTAAAGACATGACTATTATCTATTATATCCCATACTACATCAGTACTATAGTAATTAACATTGCTGCAGTGTCATTTTATCTGTAATACTAATTACTGAGTTTAAATGACCTATTTTCTTGCACAGTACATTGTAAAAAGTTACACTGAACAGACTGTGCACTAGAACTAAATGGATGAGATTAAACAGCTTTTGATTATTGTGGTTCTTTAGACTTTGATACAGATGTTCTGGGTTTTTTTGGTATTTATTCCAAATCAAAATAAGCAGTAATAAATTTCCTATGAAAAGTAATAAAGACAAATATTCCTATTCGTTGCAAAAACCCATAATGATTTTATTTATAAATGCTCTTAAGTTTTTCTGCTTCACTTGGCATGCATAATAATTAAATACCAAGTTTAACTTAATAGGTGGAAGAAGGTCAGTTTATTGAATTCAGTTTCAGGACACTGCGTATGAATGACACACAATTACTAATCATAAGTAACAAATGTAGTTTAAAAACAAATAGGGGAAAGTGGTTAGAGCCTCTTATTCACATTTGGAAGCTCATGCTTCACTGAACCCTCAGGTAATTTAGCAGCTATGCAAAATATGCAGAATCCATTTCCTTACTTAAATTGGTACAAATCTCAAATGGGGTTGCCATTATTTTCTCTCTCAAGGTAAAAGTGACCCAAATAACCCCTAATATGCATCAAATAACTCTCCATGGAGCAGAGAGGGGAAATGATAAGAGGCAAATTCATGAACAGGAGGAACATTTGTCTTTCTCATTTCCCCCCTCATAAAAATGCAGTGCTCGTAGTGAGATGATATTGACTGTTTCATACCAGAATTTCCCTCCCTGGCTGCAGATGGAGAATTGCAGGAAGGCAGTGGAGCATCTGACAGCCCTCAGTTCTGCCCTGCAGGGAGGGATGAACACTTGAAGTGAGATTGGAAAATTCTCCTGCATGGGCACCAAGCAGGACAAGATGCAAGAGCTTCAATATTAAAAATACAAGGTCTGGCCCTTTTATGTGCCTTCTGAGGTTTCAGTGAAGCACTGGTTGTGTTGTTGTGTGTGCCCAGGGGAAGAACAGCTGCCCACACCCCTGAGATCCAGCACCAAACTGCACCTGCAGGACCTGCCCATTTCTGGAGGGTGTTAACATGTCCCACCAGCAATTTTTAATGGGCACTTCTTTTATGGGTATTTGTTTTCTACAAGAAGAGTATCTTAAATATTCCATCACTCTAGATGTGAGTGAAAAGGATGAAATATTTAGGAACTCTTATTTTCTGGAGGCTCTGTGACTTGCCCAGGCTCCTCAGTTGATGGCCCACCACAACACCATGTGAATTTCTTTACTGTTGTGCAGCATATTGTCTGGTTTATATACAAACCCTACATCTTATCATCCTTAAAGATGAACATTTCAAGTAAACCCATTCACAGTTAGGACATAGAATCACAGAAGCGTGCTCATCCTCAGCATCCACAAATGCCTTTTACACAGTAAATACAGCATTTCCTTTTGCCTGTGCGCAGTTTTAACTGTTGCTGCAGGAAAATGAGATGCTGATCTTGTTCCCCATGTGAAACTACTGATAAGAGAAGGATTCTCCAGATTTATGGCACTGAGCCTTGAACGTGATGTTTTGCACTCTCAGCTGAGTTGGTTTGGAGGAAAGCAAAGCTGCAAGTGGAAGATGTCACAAGTGCAGAAGTTACTGAGGTATCTTCTGCAGGTTGTACATTCCCCTAGAAAACAAACAGTGTGTAGACTGGGCACCTCATGGGAAAGATGTTGCCTCTGTCTGGCACAGTCAACAGTTTCTGCTACTCCAGAAAGCACAGCATTTATTTTTTATATGTGGAGACTGGATAAAATGTTATAGGGTAGTTTAAAAGGATCACATAAAAGATCTGTTAAAATCTCTGTAACTATTTCCTTAATGTGTCAGACTAATCTCAGGTGCTCAGTCCTCCAGTGTGAAGGGCTTTGTGCCACTTCTTGCTCTGCTGTGCAATAACTGTTTTGTTCTGTGTGAGTTTGACTTGAAAATTATATAAAGATGGAAACCCAGGAAACAAATTTTGGGGGAAAAAAAAGAGCACTAAATCTTGACCTCCTGTTTTTAAAAGAGATCAATATTCACATTTATCTTATGCACTAGAAATGAGACTGCAGTAAAGAAAACGTATTAAATCATCAATAAAGCTGGTCTGAGAAAACAGCAAAGTCCAAAATCATCAAGGTTAATGATGAGACTACATTCTCAGCTGACCCCATTTTCCTCATAGATTTAGAAACATTTCCAAACAGGTAATTTTACCTGTGGCAAAATCCCTGAGTGGAAGAGAACACATTCATGGGCTTCAGCCTTAATTATGGAATAGTTCAACTTTGGTAGACTTTAATTAATTTATTAACATATTCCTGATGTAGTTACTTTCTATTTAATCTCATTACTTTTAATTCTTGCTTCACAGAGCTTTGTGCAGGTAATTCCCAAGCAGCATTATGCTCTCTCTTTATCTTGATGCAAGGCATCCACACAGGCACATACTGCTGATATATTCTAGACTACATTTTTCAGTAAGATCTGAACACCCCTGTGGTAGCTGGGTATAACTCACTGGCTCTGTGACCACAAAAAAAGCCCCAACTCTGCCCTTTGAAAGGTGGAACAAAAGCAAAGTCAATGCATACCTAAAAAACACAAATTCTTTGATGAGTGTTTATCATGGAACTCTACAGACCTCTATGACCATCAGGGGAAAAAAAGAAAACAACAGAATTAAAAAACTAAAAAAAACCTAAAAAAACCCCCAACCAACCAACAAAAAAACCCCCCAAAAACCTAAAAAAAAAAAATTAAAAAAAAAAAAATCCCAAACCAAACTTAAAACAATTTCCCCCCCCAATTATGTTCTTTAACCCTGCATTTGTGGAAACATTTTTGTTTTGTCCTAGTTAACTGTATACTCTGCTCCCTTCATCTTTTATCCCCCAAGCAGTCCCAAACTAAGTACTTTTCAGAGCTTCCTTTGTTGCCTCCATCTTTACATTACAGTCAGTTTTAAAACAACCTTCCAAAGCCCAAGCAGTAGGAAAAGAAGCCTGTCTCAGGGTGAGAGGAATGTAAGCAGGGCATGCAAGAGGGCAAGGGAAGGAATGGGGATGGATCCCCTGCCTTTTGGTGCCAGGCCACACCTGCAGCTCACTGTCACCTCTGCTCAAGGCTCTTTGCTTCCCAGGGCCTCTACAAACAGTGACAGAATCCATTTTGGAGTTTTTCAAGTGAGAGTGGTCTGAAGATCAGTTCCAAGAATGTTTTAAAACTTGTATCAGCACCTGCCAGTGGAGCAGCACTGAACGGAAGGGAGCAAGAAAATCCACTGGGTATGGCTGCCTGCTCTGGTGCCCTTGGATTTTATCTGCAGTATTAGATGTCCCTTTCTTTAGGAGGAAAATAGGTAAGTCCAAAGAAGGCGCAGTGCTGTGGAGGGAAGCAAATCACCAGGGATTGGGTTGTGTTTTGAAGGAGTTGTAGTGCCTCAGTTTCGTGTCCTGCAATAGCCAATTTTTTATCATCTGCCAACTAGATTCCATTGTTTCCTCCTGGAGTCTTATATTCCAGCAGAAAAAATGCAAAAGTAAATGGGCAATTGTTTTTTCTCTCACTGGGGTAAGTCAACATCAATGCCAGGTTGGTTTATTTTCTGCCTGATAGGTGGGATCTTCCTACAGGCAATTTCACTCTCCGGTTCAGGTCACCTGAACCTGAGTTTCTATGTGGGGTAATAAACTGCATCATGTTTTTCTGAGTCCCTCAAGCAAGTTCCTTTCTTTTAAATTATTTTTTCCCTTTTTTATGGCTGTTCCTTATATCTTGACCAGACCATATTCTGTGATACAAAGTACTGTCCTCCTTGATTTAAATTGACTGGACTGTAGGAAGTACCTTCAGGTCCACCGGGCAAAGCTGAGACTGCTCCAGGGTTTGAAAACACAGTTTCATGGACTTCAGGGCAGGGCTGTGACTTGAAATCTGACTTTAGGGACATGATGAAGCACAGCACCAAACCAGAATTCCAGAGGTAACCGGCTAGGGCATAATGCCCAGCTCTCTGTTCCCTTATTGACAGCACTGCCTGCACCAGAACATTCATGCTTATGATTTAATTTCGGGAGTAGTTTTAGGGTGTTGTCTTGATTCTTCCAGCTGCTCTTAGAGGGACCAAAGCTGAAAAATAAAATTACTTACCAGGGTTAGTCTTAAGTTATTTAACAGATATTTAGAAGGGTATTCTTGTTTTATGAAGTCTTCTCTTAAAGAGGAGACTGACACATTCAAATGGGAGGCAATTGTTCTATCGATTTTCCAAACTTTTCAGAGCTCTGTCCTTGTCCTGAGGTATTCTCTGCATGTACATACAGACACACACACAAGAGCTTTTAAATTGTATTTAAGTAATTATTTTCTACAAAGCATCCAGTTTTATTTGGGTGCTTTTGATGAATATTTGTACATTTGGAAAGTTATTTCACCTCATACCTTTTCTCTGCGTTTACACTTAACCATGGCATGGAAAGAAATTGGAAATGCAATTTTAAGGGGAATTCCAGCTGTTTCCTGCGCGCTTTCCTTGCTGCCAGCAGAGAGCAGTGTCCACCCATCCCACAGGGGGCTGCCACAGCCAGGAAGAAAACGAGAACTCCTGTGTTTGGTGTGCCCCGACTGTAATCCATGGGCTTTGTTCCAGGAGTGGTGGATGGAGCTGTGGGACACAACTGTGGCATCTGTGTCGCGGTCTGGGGATGAAGGCTCTGCAGGTTGCTTGGCATTCAGAGAAGGGAAACCCCCAGAGAGCCTTTTCTGGCAAGAATTCAATGGTCCTCATGTCATGTTTATGTGAAAAAAAGCCCCCAAAACTGTGGAAGGGGGGGAAAGTAAAGAAAAGGAAATACCACTACCTGGGAGGGAGCTGCAGTCTAATTGCTGGGCTTTGAAGAACAACAGGCATCATCATCAATATTTGATTAAAAAAGGCCCGTGTGAAAAATGTAAAATGTAAGAGAGAAGTGTAAAGATTAGCATAATCTTTTCATCTTTGGAGTTGAAAAGTTTCAAAAAGGAAATGATGTTAATGAGTCCAATTAACCCATTTACCTGCCTAATGTAATGTGTCATGTATCAGCATATGGCACAACACACTTTTTTTCTGCCTTTAAAGCACCATTTTCAGGAAGAACTTTTCCCATTCACTCCTCTGCAGTTTGGCCTGTTTACTTCCCTTAAGTAATTGATCTATAAAAAACGTGGACTCAACCTCATAAATTAAATATCCAGGCTTACTGGCTAATGAGCACAATATGTCAAATTTCAGTGATCAAAATAACGTGCCTCAATAATGTATACTGCATTCTGTAACAAAATATAATGTTAACAGAGGACCTGCAGGGTCGTGGTTAGTCTGGGATAATTACATTCCATAGGATGAGAGGGAATGAAGCTGCTCCAAGGACACTGGTAGCACCCCACAGAGCCACATGCTGCCTTTTAGGGATAATGAAGTGCTTCCTTGTATTTCCTCTACTCCATTAATGCCATGATTTTTGCTTGTTAGTAACTATGAAGCCTAAAGCAGATGAAGCCAAATTGATGGTGTCTTGCATTAATAATTGCTGTGCATGTTGACATCAGCTTCACACTGAAATCATGCCCTCCTTAATCTAAAATATTCCAACTATGTTTGCATCATTTGCAGTAGGTGAATTTCATCCCATAGCCTTCACTGGGGTTTTTTAAAGTATTAAAATCAAATTATTGAAACAGGCAAATAGAAAAACTGGCTTCAGAGACTGGACAAGGGATGTGCTTCCACCACTGGCTGAAGGCTTAAGGGACCAGGGAGGATTTTAAGTGGGGTGTGCATCTTGATGCCAAGAGATTCCTGAAGGAAGGATCCATTGCATGATGCTTGGAGTGCAAAAAACCCACATAACAAAGCATGTTTTGCTGTAGGAAAGCAAACTGCACACCAGGGCTCACCTTTTCTGCTGAGGAGCATCCTGATACCTGCAGCCTGAATATTTGTGGGCAAGCTGGAGCGTGGGAGGGGAATGTGTGGAAGCAAGAGAGGTTGCAGTGGGACCTGAGGAGACCTCACCTAGAGCAGGACCTGTGTAAGATGCAGTTTCCCTCAGCCAGGTGAAACAGTGAAGGGCTTCTGGCAAGTTCCAGGTTCTCTCTGGGGCACAAACTCCCTGCTGGGTCTTCCAAAAAGAAACCTGTGAGTGCTGTGACAGCAGACACGGCTGTGCCTCCACTGTGGGAAATGCTGGAGAGACTTTGGTATATCAGCAGGAAACTCAATTTTGCTGGGAAGTGCCACGTGGCTGTGTCATCCTTTAGAGGGTAAAAAGGAGGTTTTGGGGTGTCCTAAGCCAGAGTTGCCCTGCCTGACCACAGAATTATTCACAATCCTGCATGCCCACAGCCTCCTTTGTGCCACTAATGACAAGTCTCATCCTGTGCTGTGACACAGTCACAAGCATTAGAAGGAACAGGGAAAAATTACATTTGCATGCTCCTTTTAGTTTATTAACCTTGCTTTAGAATTAGGCTAAGTCAATAAGTAATTGAGGGAATAACTGGGGCTTGGAGATCTCATTACCCTAATTTGGTCTTCCAATCTATAAAGGGATTTTAGTTTGAAGAATCTGCATTAAAAAATTGTGTTAAGGATAATTTTTGTCTCTGCTAAAGGGATGTCAAAAGAGCTGCCTTTTCAAAATCTGAAGGCTTACATAAATATTCAAATGCTTGTAAATGGTAGAGAAGCCAACAAACTTGTGAGAAATCCAGATCAATGAAAAACTGCTCCTTCCATTTTTTATGTGGGTTCAAAATGTAAAATTGAATATGTTAAGATCCAGAGGGCTTGAATTCCTTTTTAGTGAATTATACTGAGAGGCCCTGACCTTTGGAGCTGCCTGGATTTCAGAGCTCTTCTTTTAGAGAAAACCAGAGGTTTTCCAACAGAATCCAGATCAGATAGAAATTTACAGGACATATATTGAAATGCGTGTGTTTCACTCTCCTTATGTTTTCCATACAGCAAGACAGACTTCAGACATTAGATGCTTAATGACTCATTTGATCAACTGCATATTAATAAATGTATTCAGCCTTTCTAAGATCTTTATTTTGCTGGTACATTTTCTTCAGTATTTTCATTCCTAACACAACTCCTGAAAGGACCTTCCCTGCTGAACAGATGAGGTTCAGCTTGTTGATTGATTTAAATTCTTTTCGAAACTATTGGTGCATCTTCTCCTTTACCATTTGTGTGCAGCAATAGCAAAAAGGCTGGGCTAAATTAGGCTGGGCAGCCTCTTTCAGGTTAAGTGGGATTGGCACTGTAGTGCTGTGTGGGTTATTAATACACTCACCATTTTATTTACCTGCATCTATATGTCTTTATATGTATATATTTCTTGATATACGCGCAAAATTAAAAATGTTTTCTTTTTACCAACTTTTGTCAATAGAAAGAAGAGGCAAAATGCCTTTCCTCACACGCAGGCATAGATTAATCAGTGGGCAACACCTTCTTGCTGTTGTGCATCCCTGTCTGAGTGACAGAAACAGAGACCTTCCTGCACAGGGCAAAGGATGTGCCCTCAAAGCTCATCTGTCCTACACCAAAACACACCATCATTAAGGTCAATGATTCAATTTTACAAGAGCTAGAAAAGGCCATTTGCTGCAGTCCTTTATTTCTCCAGTTCTTTTGCTGCCAGGTTGTTCTAAATTTCTAGGCCTATGAAGTTTCCATAAACTCTCTGAAATGACCAAGTGATTGCTGCTGGTTTTGTGCTGCTCTGCCCCCTCCAGCCACGACATTCCATGTCCCAGTCCCTGCTCCAGGCAAACGCAGTGGCTGAGCCACAGTGCAGTCAGAGGAGCTTTGCTGAAATTATAACCCAGTGGAAATGAAAAGGACAATCAGCTTTTTAGCCATGAAAGGGACAAAAGTTTTATCAGCTTTTTTTTTTAGCAAGTTTTTGAGAGCAGTCTTCACAATACCAAGCTGCTTGTCAAATCACTGCCAAGGCAAAAAATGCATAGTTACTGCAAAATAATTTCTCAAGCCCCATATCTCTGGAGGTAAACTAGTATTTAGAGAACTTGAAATTTGACCTCAATAAAATTCATTATGTGTCAAGGAAAATCCTTTGTGGCATGCAAAAATCATGAGCTATTCTGCCAAGTAGCATATTTCACAGGGTTTTTTTGATTTTTTTTTTTTTTTTTTGAGCAGAAAAGAACTGTTTTGTCCTGGCCTGCTTTTTCTCCTTCTTTAAAGGCAAATAAATTAGCCTTTCCAGCTCCAGATATTACTGTTCCAATTTAACAGAGCACTGTTTTACTTTTCTCATTTTATCTGCCTCAAAAGCATTTGTGTACATTTTATGTCGAGAAAACAGTGGGAACTGCAGTAGAAAAGAAACCAAACAACCAACCCCTACCCTGAACCTGCCTTTGCTTTTCCTGACACCTCCCTCTATTCCACAAGTCCTCATTTTTTTTCCTGACAATGCACTTTAAAACAAAAACCAAACCCCAAAGCCCTACTCTTTTTGCAACAGAGCTCATGTAAGACTGCACCTCTGTCTTCCCTAAGGAGTATAGGTGGCTTCACTCAAAATTTTATAAAATATCCATAAAAAGCAGAGTTAAAGTCCAAAAGACACTTATCCATGAACACATCACAGAATCTTCTGAGCTGAAAGGGACCCCCAAGGATCATCGAGTCCAACTCTTAAGTGAATGTCCCATACAGGATTATTGTGTTTTTCTAAACCAAATTCAACTTTATGTTTTAAGTTAAATAGGATTACCATGTTTAGCTCAGTTCGATTCTTCTCTGTGTTCCAAAATGCCTCTAATTGAAACGTGTCTGAGGGTCCCTGTGTGAGGAGGGTGGATGGAGGGCTGGGAAATGGGGGGCAGCAGGACCCTGAGCTGGGGGGGCAAGGACAGCACAGCAACCCCCATCGTTGCCCTGGATGTTTCCAGACTTGTTCCATGTGTACATCCCACTTGTGGTGGGGCTACACACAAACTTCTCGCTCAAGAGGGTTTGTATTTGTTCTTTTGGGTTATTTTTTTTGTTGTTTAGTTGCTTGTTTTTCTCCCCCATCCCCTGCTGTGTTTATAGATGGCACAGCTACGAGGGGAGAGCTGGCCTTTTGTTCCACATTCTGAGCTCCACCTGCTGCAGTTGTGTTTTATAAGTAATCAAAACCAAGGCTCTGAATACCAAGAAGCACTTTTGCCCCTTTAAACCATTCCCAAGCATGTCTTATTCCAGGCACAATGAAAGACACTTTTCTGCGACCCCAGATCATAAAGAAATGGTGAGAAACTCTTCTGAGAAAGGCTATCAGAAAATAAATTTTTCTACCAATTTGCCATTGAGTTCCCCTCAGTTTTCCTGGTTGCTGTGCTTACCAAAGTACAGATTTATCTGGCTTTGCAGAAGAATCCTAAGGAAAAGAGGAAAGGGTTGTGGGATAAAGTTATCCAGGAATTGGCATATGACAATGCTTTTCCAAAAGGGCTACAATTCAGACTGGAAAGGATCTCAGCTTTCCAGACACAAGTTCATGTTTAAGAAGTGTTTTATCATCTTTAAGGATTTCAGAAATGTTTAACCTGTTGAAACAACACTGTTGACAAGTTAATCTTTATTATCTTCTCAGGAAGACACATTTAAAATAGCAGTCCATATTCAGTTATGGATCAGCATTCCTCTCGATCAGCAATTGCTTTTCCTCCTGTTTTCTCTAGGTTTTTCCTCCTCTGGAGAATGCAAACTGGAGGCTGGGTGCTCTCACACACCTGGGAAGACGCATCTTCCCGGCTCTGGGTGTTTGCCACATGTGTATTCACATCCCTATTTGTGATTAATTATACCTGAGAAGTTGAAAGGTACTGACCATGTTATTGAGAGTGTAAAGACAACCTTCCTCTCCTCAGCCTTGATGAGGAGGAGTTTTAGAGTTCATTCTCACACTCACATTTGCTGTTCTCTCCTGCAGAACACTTGAAATGTGTTTATGTTCTTACCAACCAGACAGGACTTAGGCAGAAGCTGAACTGGAGCTTTCAGAAATCAACTCCTGCAGATCAGAATAAATATTTCTTACAAGAGTTTAATGAAAATCTCAGCACACCTGGTATTTTTAACAATCCTAAATGCACAGATTCTGCTGCCCCTGAACCACTGAAATCTGTGAGCAGTACCTGTTTTTAATATGTAATTGGTGACTGATACAGTCTAAAGTAAAGACAGGAAATGCTTCCAGGCCTTCACTTACAGAAAAATACCCATTCCCTGATATAATTGAAAGATTTGTAAGTCTAATGTGGCTTATGTCTTATTATTTTCATACCAACTACTTCTAAAGCCTAGATGATGCCTAATAAACAAGTCCTTTAATCATCTTTAAAATGACAAACCTGTTGATAAATTGAATTTTCTCCAACAAGATATTGCTATATTGATTTTAGCACTCCATTTTTAATAAACAGAGACTGTTCAGAATTGCTTGCTATGACAGTCTTGAAAGTAGGGCATCAACTGCCTTGGAAAATGGCTGAATTTAAAAGGGAAGTTTTTGCTGGAGCTCTAATCCATTATCCCTCTATTGTTGACATTCATTTGCAATAAGGACACGGGGCCAAAGCTGCTGCATATAAACCCCAGGCAGGCACGGATACCTGCAGGTTTCTGTGGCTCATTTCCTCCTTCCAGAGGTGATTTCAGTCAGCAAATTGAAGTGTGCAAACAGCCTCAGTGACCACATCAATGGGCAGGAAGGGACATTTCATCCAGTGAGGGGCTGAGCTGTCCACCAAGAGCTCTGCTCATCAGGGCAGTGAGTGTGCAGGAGCTTCCAGAGGCAACAAGAGATAGAAGGGGTGGAGAAAGGCAGTGCTTTCTTTTGGGAGTCATGGCAAGGAGAGGATGATTTTTGTCTTAATTGCAGAGTTTCCAACAACTGATTTCTTCATGTAGAGAAGAATAACTTAAGCACTTCACAATTTAACAGGCAGACACGTTCTTATCTCTGCTTTAGGTCTTCTTGCTGGAGAGATTTGGTACACAAAATACTTCAAGATAACATTATGACCTATCATGTTGCTCAGAGAGGAAAGGTGAGGGGAACCCAATGGTTAGGCCAACATGGAACATTAAAAAACGTATCTCTAATTGCAAAATTTTTTTTCATCCCTGTTGGAATTAATTTTACTTTTCTCTGAACACGTGAAACCTCTACCCATGTTAAGGAGTATCTTCAAACAGTGTCTGCTCAATGTGCCTACTGACAGACCCTCCCATACCTGAGTGCCTTCTCAGACTTCTGTCTGCATGGCTGGGCAGAAGGTTGATGTGATGACAGCACAGCTGTTACTAAAGCAAGCAAAGAAATTACTCTTGCACACACCAGACTATAATGAAATACATGTAGAGGCAAATATTGTAAAATGTTCCTGTTTGAAACAGAAACTTGTTTTTGATATTTGAAGTTCCTCCTCAAGAGCGAGTGTAGCTCATGGATTGCAATTGATTCTGTACATATGCATTCATTCTGGGATTAAAAGCATGTATATATAATTATCCAAATACATAGGTGCCTATTTGCATGTTGTGTCAGGGATATGTATGCAGGGTATAATTCCATCTCTTTCACAAAAACATTTCTTTTTTTTTTTCTGTTTTTCCTCCCAGCTTATGCTTTCATAGCACAAAAAAAGACTTGCAACATCAATTTATAGAGGATAAAGCACAACAGAACCACTGAGGGATTATTGAACAAAATGTGATAGATACAAGCTGACAATTGATGACATAGTAATAGGTATTGAGTGAAAACCTGAATAGAAATGTTATGGCCAAATCACCTTTCAGGGATTTCAGACTGGTTTAAATACTGTTGCTTGTTGTCTTTTTCATTTATATATTTAAAGAAGAGAAAAGCTAATACTCCTAAATCCCTGGCTTTCATTCCTTGTAGGTCCTGTCACAGCAAAGCAAAAGCAAATCAAGCCAGAAGCCTCTAAGATAAAATTTCAATACTGGAGGCCAAAGAGTGTTCCTCAACCTCTGGGCACTGACGCCCCCACTCTGAAATGAGGCACAAAGACACTGTCAGCAACTTCATTCCCCTTAGATGCAGGAGCAGCCCCTGCCAGCAGAGAACCCCTCCAGGCAGGGGAGGCCACTGCAGGGACCTGCCGGCACAGGGAGGTTGGAACACCACAAGTGACCCACACGTGCTCCAAGTCTGAGAAATACTGATCTAGGTCACCTTTCTCCACATCTAGGCATCTTACCAGACATGACCTCATTCTCTGAAGTGCTCAGCACACAGAGTTCTGTAAGCCATAGCATTTCAGGCTTCTAATAATCATCAGAAACTCCTAAATGTATCACTTAGGCTACCAGGAGAATGTGAGTCCTAATGTTTTTCACCTGTAATTGTGCAAAGGGATTTTTTTATTCCTTCATCTTTTTGGTGATTTGGTTAGTTTGATCTCTTTTTTTACTGTCCTATCCATATGGGCAGTCAGCACAGAGATAACTGTTAGCCTGCCTTTCCTGTGGTTCCTGTTTCTATGAACCTCAGCAGGAAGTTAAACACATGTGGGAAGGTCCTGAGGGTCTCCTGCTCCTCTGGGTAAAGCTCTTGTCTGTCCTGTGTTTTTGTTCTTGGTGCTGTTTGCAGAAGAAGTGAATGCTTTCTGCAGTTTGCTGTCTGAGACCTGCCTAAATCCAGGATGTGTGTGCTCTACCCAGAGGAAAATGCTCAGCAAACACTGAGCCTTTCACTTGCACAGCCCAGTTCTGCATCCAAGCCACTGAACACATTTTTTCTCCCAATCAAGGCTGTGGGACAGATTCTAAATTCTTATCTAAATGTGGATCTGGTGGTGCTGCAAGAGCATGTGAGACAGGAGCAATTTAAAACACATTGTCAGCACTGACCTACCTTCCTTCCTGAGTCTGAAGGGATGAACATACCGTTCTCTACTGTAGTTACAGCCTGATGCTCTCCTCTTGGAAGTGTCAGAAGCAAGATCAGGTGATAGTTGTCCATGTAGTTGTTAAATCTGACTAACTCCATATTAAAAAAACCCTCTCTATCTCTATGGAAAATTTCTATTTAACCACAATCTAGAAGCTTCTCTAGAAAGCATGGGGGAAAAAGCCCACTATGCTCCTTCTCTAGGATCCTGAAACTATTTTGCTACAGAATTTTATAGAGAAATAATCTGACATTTCAAATGTCCCAAATTGGGAGGCTTCAGATTCTGTTACAGACTAAGTCTGGAGGATGGTGGTTGCTGGCTTTCTTGCCTCTCTCTTTGTTATGGTAGCAGAAGAGACCTATCCACTTATTTTCTGTATTCACAAAATAAATTAGAAGACACCATACCTTAATTAGTGAGGAAACCCCCCATCTTTTGATTATAACCAGATAACCAATATGTACTCAAAATATCTGCAGTATTTCTGTTCTTATTCCTGAAATTCCCTACCCTGGCAGGAAGGTATTCATTCAGGAGCCCTCCTGCTCCCTATCCCAGCAATGCTATATGCAAATCTAATTCTGGAATAGATGCACAAACCAAACAGCCCCAGCTATGGCAAAGAGATTGAACAAACCCTTGTGAAACAGAACAAAGCATGGATTAAAATCCTGGATGACTGGACCAACCTCACATCCTTTTAATGAATATTTTTCTTGAATATATCAACCCTGAGAGCATAATTCTGGGTATTCCAGTCTGAGGCTGCAGGAACAGCTAACCCACCAACATGCTGCTTCCAGCAAATCTGAGACCTGGGACTTAATCTGCATCATCTAGAAAGCATGTGTGCAGAAAATGTGTAATGCCAGATCTTACTAGGAAAAAGAAGATTAAGGCTGAAAAAGGATTAGAAATTAATTAAGGAGCTTCTTCATGTTTCCTGATATCCTTCTGATCTGTGACCAGCCTCTCTTCAGGGGCTGTGCTCCTCATGCAGTTGTTAGTGATAGTTCAAATCACAAACACTACAAAGGATTACCATTAGGCTTTAGGCAGAGCTGGAGCTTGGTGGTTTGGGGGTTGTTTTCCAGTTCCACGCTGTCAGATCTGTCACAGGAATCAGTGGGAGAGCTGTGGACTGGGAGCTCAGCTTTCCAGGCTCACACCACTGTGAAGATGTGGTTCTTTGGTGGTGGGAACGGCTGGGATGCTGCTCCACTGCAGGACTCCAGGAGGGAGCTGACAGAGCACCTTCCAGAGCTGTGGCACAGCCCCAGGCAGGGAAGGGAGGTGGTCAGAGCCAGGAACTGCCCAACCACACAAGCAGCTCCTCTCTGATCCATCCCCTCTGTTTCCACAGTTTAGCAAAGTGACTCCTGGGCTCAGCGTGGTGGAGGTGATGGCTGTGGCTGGTTTGGCAGCGTCGGGCACAGACACCATCCGGCAACAGCTCAGGCAGCGAGGGGAAAAGGCACATCCTGGCAGTTCTGCTCCAAGCTTTGCAGTCTGCTCACTGAGAGTTTTAAACCACATTTAAACTCCACTCACAGGTTAAGAGTATGCAGCAGGGAAGAATTAACTCTGATTGATATTAATTAATTCTAGTAATATTAATCGGTTTTTTAATTACACTATTTACTGTGCAGACAGTCTCTCATTTATGACACAGGGTGTTTCCATTTTCTGGGACTTGATTATACTCTAAGATTCAATCTTCACCCCAGTGAGGCAGAATGACTGTTATTTTGTTTGGAATTCACAGCTTAACTTCCACACAAGTGGAATTAATATGACTGGAGGAGATATTCTATAAACAGGGCCCTTTAGCTTGTTGCAGTGGAAATCAAATGTATTTTATCACCTTTGTGAATATAGAGCTATAAGCAGGGTCTGAAGCAGAGAGGGTATCATATGCACTGACAGTATTTATGAAAGCAAGTGGTGATAAAAGAGCAATAAACAATTTTTAGAGAAAGATTAGACAATTTGGTTTCAAATGAAAACTCTAGAAATGAGTGGGGAGAGGCTGACTTGTCAAGCAGAAAGCTTTTTACTGATTGTGTGTGGTCTAGCACAAGCAAACACCACCCCTTGAGGCTCCCCCATAACTCATGACACTGGAAGCCCTAAATAGTGAAGAGCTGCTTCTAAAAATGTTAATGGCATCTGAAAATTAGTCATTATTATGAGATACAACTCGATTCAACAAGGAATGAGGCAAAATCAAAGCGTTGATTTCTTCATACAAAATGTTAATATATGAGTAATTCCAGAGAGCTGTCAGCTCTGGGGTATTTACTGCATTCCTTTTCCCAGGATAAATTCACAGGTGGAGCAAGTGAGAGGCAAGAGAGCCTCTTCTCTCTTGCAAACATCTCAGGGGTTGCTTCCATTTCCATTTCTGGCTGCAGGTTACCACATTTCCATATTGCTGTGTGCTGGTGGAGCAGAGCAGAACATTTCTCCTATTTTAACTTGTGTGTTGCAGTGTTGGGGGGATAAAGGAGGACACTCCTCTGCATCCACATGACACATCCATCAGATCCCAAAGGCCTCTGTTCCCTCCTCTCTTTGTGTGGCTCCCTGTCATCCACATGTGCCCACCTTTGGGCTGGGTTTTCATGAGCTCCCAGGTCTTGGTTTTCATGGTTTTCATGCTCTGCTCCCACTTGAACAGCAAAGTTTCAGGGACATAAAATGAGCTCAGCAGTGAGCACGTCCCTGCTGCCTGTTCTGAGCCAGAGAACCTGGAGCTGCTGCTGGCAGAGACAGCCCTGGAGCCACAAACAATATGATCCCCCTGGCAGGTAATTGGCCCTAGAGAACCAATACTAGGAAGTTGTTTAAAAACTGTCTGTGCTGAAACCTGTGCAGCTGTGGATTCACGCTGTTTCTGACATGCAAGTGCTCTTTTTTTTCCAAACTGCTGTCAAATTATGTTATTTTTGCCAAGAGCCCCAATATCTGACGTATTTGCAATCCGTGCAATGTGCTGGATTGCTAACTAGGGAATTTTCCCTTTATTGTTCTGAAGCAAAATCCCATTTAGAGCAAAACCTGTCACTTCACAGAATCCACACACTTCTAAAAAGAAAAACTTTTGCTTACTGCTAAAAATAATATGGGAAAGGAAAACTTCAGGGAATATTTAAAAATACTTGCAAAATACAGGAAGGAATTGAAATCTGGTATCTGTGCCACATTTAAATTCCTATGAACTTTTTTATGATGGGGAATACATTTAGCAGCTGTTCCTTTCTATCTTCTGACATTGAATTAGTGATTATTGTGTGGCATGTGTGTGCAAATGTTTATTTATCATTAGCTTTATTATTTTCTTTCACTATTTTTACCACTACAGCTATTCTGGTCCTCTAAGTCTTCTAACAATTATGTAAAGATGTCATTTGGGAACCCTAAATTGTACATTTTCTCCATATGTGGCACATCCAACCTCCTGTTGTCACATATACATATATATGACTGCATCAAAGTATGTTATATTTCATGCAGTAAACAAGTTCCTAAGAATTATCATATAAACATCAGCTGAAATGTAACTCAGCTTAAACAGGCCTCACTAAAATGTATTTATCAAATAACTTTTGTCAACTGGAATGGACTCAAGGAAGCTTCTTGCCATTTATTTTTATGGAGCCTGGTGTTCTTTTTACCCACGTCAGTGGGGAACTGAGTGATTCTCTTCTCCTGCTGGATTTACTGTAGTATAAATTCACTGGCTTCAGTAGAGCTACTTCTGATTTACACTGTTGTGAGAGGAGAATCAGAGCTAGAGTTTGTAGCTGAGGATTTGTACAAGATAAAGAATTCAGTATGCACAGGGAAGGGCTCCTTGTTGAGAGAACTGGTCCTTCTTTAAGTATACATCACTTGGGTTTCTGCCTTGAATACTCAGTCAATGATCATTTATAGCAGAGCACATATAAGTCAGTCTTACGAGACATTAAAACAGATTTAGAGTAAATTTACAACTTGCCCTAAGCAACTTGGCTGAAAAATGCTGTATTTACCTGAACAAGTTAAGTGGCTACTCACCCCTTGTTAGCACAGGCACACATGAGATATGAATTCAGACAAATGCATTTGCCTAAAAACTGTGGAGATCACATGGCAATGTGGTCCACACAGAGTTTGATTTGAAATAAAATACTTCATTTTGCCCAAATACTTTTTTCTTTAGGATTCAAAATTCCTTGATGAGGATTTTGTTTGTTTGCTTTTGTTGTTTGTGGTCCTGCCCTCTGCCCCCCACGCAATGTCTCCTGGCAGTACAGGACACCTGGGGATTACTGGCAAATAGAGAGTTTTGCAGATCTATACATTCACAAGCTAATTAACATGCAGGCTATCCTGTTGTGGTGTTTTTTTTGTTTGTTTGTTTGTTTGTTTTTTTTAATTGGATTTTGGAGTCAAAACTATAGCAAGGACAGCTGGAATTAGGTATTTTTTCTGAGGAAAATGGCACCCACCTACCCCAACTTCTTGTGAAGGCTTTAAGCAAAGATTAAGATATTATTTAGTTCTGACAGAAAGACTCTGCATTAGGCTGAAGTGTCATCATGTTATCTCAGTAAGAGCAGCCCACACAGCTCCCTGCAGTGACCCTGCCTGTGCCACCCTGTCTGGGGGCACCATGAGCATCAGCACAGGTCACACCCCGTGCTCTGTGTAGGACACCACACATCCCCAATGTCATGCCCTGCCTGTGCCCCTCTGGATGTGTTGGGGAGGATGATGGGCCTTGATCTGTTGTGTTCCAATGCCAGAACTTTATGTTTAGAGTTTCAGAAAGTACTGGATGCATGAATACATTTATATGCAAGTTGAGATGCAGCACAGCTTTTGTTCATGGTTCAAAGATGTGCAATTTTCCCCAACCAGATGTGTCAACAGCACTACACAGGTAAGTTTGCTTCACCCTCCAAGAAATCTGGAATGGGCATGTTGGGGGCACCAGGTGGGGGAAGGTGTTCACAGGAAACAGCTCAGTCAGGCATCATTTAATCAAAACTCTTGGCACAGCAATCTTACTCACAGTTTGACTTCCCTTCGCCTGATACTCTGCCTTCTGCATCCTGCCAAATTTAGAGCTCTTAGAACACTTTCCTCTTTCCATTTTATTCCTTCCCACCATTTTCGTGTTCCTAATATACAACATTCAAGTGTGTATGTGTGTGTGTGTGTGTATATATATATGAAAGATCTGGCTACTTCTCAGTTTACTTAAATTGCTTCAAGTCTTTATCTGGAAACTGTGTAGTAGTTTGCATGGGTTTATTTTTAATTCATAGGGAAACTAAATACAAGTCTGGGTTTAAGATTTATTGATAAACAAGCTGATAGAAACTGCAGTGTAGACAGGACAATTTGGAATTCTCTTAGCATCGGTGGGAGCTGGGGAAGTTTCAAACCAAGTTCTTTTAACTGAAATGATGACAGCAGAGGCACATATCATTTATTTTCTGTATCAAGAGAGATTTTAAGAGGCCTAATCACTCAGAAAATGCAGGCCCTCGTCCTCAGCTCTACTGAATAAAACAAGCCTTCCCCGAGCTGCAGCATCACAGCAGAGATGGCTGAAGATCCCCCCCAGATGACCACAAACCTTTCAAAAGCTGGCAGCAAACAACACTCTGCTCTCTGAGGCAGAACATTTGTGCCTGGATTCCCACGTGGCCCTTTCCTCCTCGTTGCCTCATTCAGGGTATATTTTGAAGTGGCAGCAACATGCACAAGGCAGCTATGGCTGCATCAATAGAGACAGAGCTGCCGGGCTGTCTTTTCAAGTCCTGGGAGACAACATAACAGCATCCCTGTCTTCCCTTGTTCCAGACAGCTGAATAGGGGAATACAGCTAAAAAAACCAGGCAAAGAGTCAGAATTTTACTAGCAAGTGAATGGCATTAGTCACCCAGTGTAGCAGCTCAGAGACTGTAAGGACACTGACTCTGCTCCTAAACACTCCCACGACAGCAGTAACCAGAATGTGGAGGGGCCAGTGTATCCTTGAGCATATTAATGACCTAAGGGAACACGCTCCACACCTGAAAGAATTCCCTCCAGCCTTTCTGGGAGAAGAATTCACTAATGATCTGAGCAGTTGCAATTCCCTGACTTTAAAAAGGTTCAAAAGGTAAATAAGCTCATGCCTCCACCAGCCAAATGGGATCGTGTGTCGTGGCAGAGCTTTGGGGCAGAGCTGAGGGCTTTGAAGGAACCACTGCTCTGTCTCACAGTGCACAGGTGGAGCCTCACCCTGTGCTCCAACCTGCAGCTTTTGGGCACGTGCTGTTGAGGTGCAGACCCCAGTGGGGAAAAGAGGTGGAAGGAAGGTGGCTTCTCAAGGAATACTTCCCTTCCTGCTGCCCCCACACCCCCTACAATCCCCTGCTGGGCTGACAGCGACACATAAGACCACCAGTCATGACAGTTATCTGATCTTTCTTGCCCAACTGTAAAATGATACTGTAGAAGAAAAGACATTTGGCAGATTGTTTGCAACTGAAATGAATCCAATGTCATTTATGCTACAGAACTTGTATAGAATAGCCAGGTACACCCGACAGTTTATAAAGATACCACTTTTTGCTGATGTACTCCTTTGGCAACAAATTATAATAATCTGGAAAATACTCCAGAAGTATCTAAGCAACAGAAGAGAACTTGAAAACATTTACTCTATGACTAACTGCATCAGAGTAATTGAATTTCCTTAAATCAAGAGGAAGAATTAAATTAATGGAGCAATAATTTGACAAGTTTGGCTGCAGTTAGTAGACATAAGCAAAATCATTACTTAAGCATATTGTTAATTAAGTTTAAATCAAGAATAAATTGAGTGATAGCTGTTAATTAGGCCTGTGTGCACAAGAAAATAAGCAATAACACTCCAGCAGGCTATAAATACCAGTGTTTGCATGATACTGTGCTACATGGGAGGTATGGGTGAGGGAAGAGGAGTGCATGAGGGTGTGAGACTGGGAGCAGGTGCCTTGCCTGCTTGTTTTCAGGTCAAAGTTATTTTATTGTTTAATACAGATGAATGAACAGAGGCTCTGATTCTTCTGTCAGTTCTTTCTGGGCCACTGATTCCCCCATTTTCCAATTAGGTATGTTAGTGGGAACACCCAGGGAAGATTCATGGTCCTGATGAAGGGCTGTCCTCACACACACTGTGACAGCACCAGGGATCTCAGTTCCACGGGAGATGATGGCCCAGTGACTGGGAGGAGGGCTGGGTCATGAGGGAGCAGAATCTGATAAATACCTTGGACCCTTAGATATGCTGCACCCTGAATGCTTTAGTAAAAACCCACAGTGTTCAAATGGTGTTAAAGTCACTGATGAAGACAAAATACTTGGTTCTGGAGAAATCCAGACCAAGTTACATGAAGTATCTTTGTATCCCTCTAAGTCACTTGTGTCGACATCCATACGTGTCCACAAATAGTTTAGGAAATGAAAGGTGAACCTGCATTAACTGATTGATTCTGTGAACCAAGACGAACCATCCTGCTATTTCTGTGGGCAGGTTTCTCTCAATTCAGCAGCCCAGCTGAAAGGACAGAAGTGTCCACATGAGCAGGGTATGCTGGGCCATCAGCTGAGCTCAACCTGACCATCAGCATCACTGTCCTCACAGCAGTGGGAACAGCACAGCTCTGTACTGAACATCTGTGAAAAAGGTCTTAAGGATTTTGTATTTAAATTGTTCCAGTTTCAGCCTGGGCTCTCTCGTGGTCTGTTACACACTTTTGTGCCTTCCAATGTCCTGTTCATTGGACCTTCTCTCACTGCAAGGGCTCATCTCCCCACTAGCAGTAACAGAAGTGCCTTCTGAGGTGCCTGGACAACATTTTCCCAGTAAGTTATACTTGAGAAAGCTGGGGTTCAGCTTGACTGCACAAAATAACCAGAAAATATACAAATGGGCTGGGATTAGCCCTGGCAATGCACACAATGCTAAACCCACAGCATTACACCTGAACCCCAAGCCCTTCACCTCAGTGAGCAAGCAGGGGAACACAGGGGGACAAACTAAAGCTCCTGGGTCACTTTTATAATCCTACTTTGACTGCCAGCTCCTTCCTATCTGCAGGCTTTCCACGAGACATAACTTAGGGCAGGAGACAGGACCAGCAGCATAATTTGGAAAGCAGGAGAATTTAGTTACTGTAAACCTGTGCTTGGATTTATTTCCAGAGTTACAGGTTCCTGAGACACAGTGATATCAGAGCTGTCACACTCAAGCAACACATAAAAATTGGACCAAGGGGAAAAAATGAAAGCTATGGCAAGTACTGGCTCCACAGTAAAGGGTGATTTGTTTTTCAAACAAGCAAACAATTTCAGAAAAAATGCACTTATACTAGTGTTTCAGGTGGCTATTTAATCAATTCTGTGGAATATTTTCTGCACTATATTATTAAACAAAGAGAGGCAGGAGCTTTATGTCATCAAATATACTGATGGGAATGGCCAAGGCTTCTTTTCTGTGCCAAAACAAACTACAACACAGAGAAGCTTTTTTTCTTTTGGAGTGTGTGTGTGTGTGTGTGTGTGTGTGTGTGTGTGTGTACAGATCAAATGGGTAAATGGGCACTTGTAACTAGTTCGGTCTCGAACAAGAAAGTTCAATTTCAGAAACTTCAGTTCCTACCAGTCAAGGGGACATAAAAACTAGGTCTGCAGTTTAGGGTAGGAGAGACCTCGGATGATACAATAATAAAAATATTAAGCACACACAAAGTAGTGCCAAAGAGCAGTTATTGTAGGAAATAAAATGTTGAAAGCCATCCAAATTTCTCCCACATTATAGTGCCTGAATGCACTTTTTTTACCTTCCTCTGATAAAAAGTGTGTCTAATGTCTGCAATTTAGTTCTTACTATTTTTGTTGCTTCCCATTACATTGCAAAGGTAGAGTAAAATTAAAGGTTATCATTAAATTGCACAAGGTACAATTTAAAGAAAATGTCAGTCAGTATTAAAGTAGTTTAAAAACTGAATAGATGTTGATAGCTAAATTATTATATGAAACAGTCTATCTGTGAAGCAAAGACAGTGTCCCCCTCCCTGGTGGCATCAGGCACACTGCCTGTTACTTGCGACTTCTCTTCTCACGTCTCATTTCTGACCTTTGTCAAGTGCTCATTGAAGGTGAGGTTTGCATTTATCCACCTGCTGGGCTCCCATCTGCTTCTGAATCATCTCAGACCCAGACATGCCCCAGCGACAAACCTGACAGACTCAGGCAGTTCCTACGTGCACTTGGCCCTTTCTTGCAACCTCTGGCAGCCCATAACTCTTTGGGAAGTCAGGAAAAGTCAGCAGGCTCGAGATGGACCACAACAGCTCCTCCATGGGATGATGATGCTGCAGCTGTACCTTTGCTCTGACCACAGAGCACTTCAAGGTGATGTTTGTGGATGTCATCTGTGCTCTGACCAGTCTTGAGAGGCTGAAACCCAAGGAGGGCTGTATTTTCAGAAGTGTTTTCAACCTGGGAGCTCCACCTGAGACCAGCAGAAGCTACTGGGGGTTCAAGGAGAGTGACAGTTCTCATACCATATTCTACTCTGAGATACTTTGAAAATCTGACCAAAAAAGCCAAATGCATCTAAAATATCTTTTATTATCTGTTAAGGTATGACTGCTCAAGATAAGAAACTCTCAGAAGTCCAAAGGGCTCACCTACACATTAATGGAAGGAAAACAAGACACATTTGAGCAGCTACCCTTGGTTCTATTCATCTTTGTCCTCTGAATTATTTCAGACTGTCAAGAAACACACTGAAATAACAAGTGGCTCAAGATATATATGGAAGGATTCCTTTTTTTAACACAGGAATTCTACTGTTTTCATGTCATATTTCTTCTTTATTCATTGGGAACAAGCACTTCTTTTAAAACAGAGAGGGCTTCTTTTTGTGTAGATCTACTTCATAGATCAAACTGCAGGACTTGGAGCAATTACAAGGAACTGGGAAGTTGTGCTAACACTACTCACTGAAAATCAGGCTTGTACACTGAGGAAGGGATCAAAATAACAAAATTCCAGATAATGCTAGAAAAGTTTCTCCATAAAATAAGGCTTAACTTTAAAATAAGAATCTGAGAAAGGAATACAACTTCAATAATTATAATTGTTAAGATGAAGGAAAAGCATTTAACCCCAAGCACAGATCTCTCTTTTCCCCATAAACAACCAAGCTCAGCACAACTAAATTAACTACCCTTGAGAAAAGGAAGTCATATAAAGACAGGAAAAAAGAGTAATTAACTATAACATATATTTAAAGTAAAATATACAGGAACAAAATTATGGTTTGAAAGTATTCAGGAGAAAAGTATTCAAAGACATCAGAAGGAAAGTAGAATCCTGATTAGAGTTAATTAACGTTAATGGGTAGCTCTCTTCAGAAGGAAAACAACCCACAGTTAAACAATGAAGTTCAATTAGTAATTACTATCCAGGGTTTATAAATGTAATGGTGCCTTGGAAATTCAGATTCATGGATTCTGATCCCTGATACCCCGAGGTAAATACACAGTAACTGCAGCAAAATTATGTGGACTCAGCCAGCCATAACTGAGAGCAGAATTTGGCTGGAGTCTATGACTGGTAATTCCCACTGAGTTGATTATGCTATTTCAAGCTCAATCAATGATGTGCTAAAAAGGAGAGCCCCCATAAAAATGTCAGTGCAAACAAAAGGAAAGATTAGGATGATTTCCCCAATGCCAACAGAGTTCCTGACGCTCCAGATGCTCCTCTGCTAAGCGGTTACAGGCTTTTCTCTGCTGCCTATAAAGGGATTTCTGAAGAACAAATATTTTGCTACAAACTCCACTAAATTGCACAGGATTGCAGGTATTGTGAAGGCACTTTCCAGGGTGCTCTCTCACCCTGGCAAGTCACATAAGCACCCCTAAAGAACTGCCCAGCCATAGCTGCATCTCTGTGGGAGGGTTATTTTAAATTCTTTTTCTTCAGTTCATGTTTTATCCACAGCATAAAGTTAAAATCCAAGGCACCAACCTGAGCAACCCAGATAAAATGTCAACAACAGAGTTATGATGGCTAAAAAGGAGAAATCAGAAAGATGATTCTGCTTTCTCTGCCTCGGAAATCAACCTCGAGGTACAGAGAACTTTTCCTACCTACAACACCTTGCATAAGATGACACACTGCCCCACATATCAGAAGTTTTGCATTGCTGGATGAGGATCTTGCTGTGAGAAGTGTGTTTTCAGACACCTTTGGAAGAGTCCCCCCACCCTCATCCAAGCTGTTACCCACACACAGAGTGATGGAAGACTTTTTCACCTCTGCCCTCACGCTGGGGGGTTCCCCAGATGTGAATTACATCTCAGTCAGTGGAGATGAGCAGAGTTCCTCTCCGAGCACACCCAGGAGCTGAACTGACTCTGAAGTAGATGCACATTTTAAAAACTCCAGACGATTTTATAGGACTGGGCTGTGCACACACCTGCATATTTTTACTGAAGTATTGACCTGTTGTCTATAGCTATTAGAAAGTCTAACCAGTGCTATCATGGCAGCTGCAGGTGATTATACAGTTACCAATGGGTTATTAAATCTCCTCAAAATCAATGCCTGATCTCCTGGAAATGGATTTAAAAAGCTGGGAGGTACAGAAACACCCAAGGGAATTATGTAGAAGCCATCTGATATTTTTTAAAAATCTAATTAACTGTAAAGTAATTTCACCCCACTGAGACCGTAATAGCAGAGATGTAAGAGAAAGAACAGTAATTTACTTTCCTGCCTATTGATTTCTGGATTGTAACTGGAAGAGCCAGGTATTTTTAGTCCATCTTAAAAAATTATAAGCAAAGGTCTTTTGGAGAAAAATCTCAGCAACATTTTAATGCCTTGTTTTGCTGCCTGTTCTGGTCGCACCTTGGAGTTTCAGCAGGGAGTAGGAATAGATGGTCAATGGCTGGAAAGATGGAGTTTTCCCACTGATCCATCAGGAATACTGGCTTCCATCCCCCCCATCTTCCCAACATGATGTATTGATAGGAGGTGGCTCTGCAGCCCTCCCAGGTCACCCCCAGAGCTGTTTTCCCTTTTCAGTGCAACTGGGAGTGCTTTGCAGGGAGCACTGGAAATATCTGCCAGCCCCAGGACCTGTGGGAAGGCCTTTCCTCCCTGTTTGATTGTAACAGCACCTCCAGGCAGGCTGGGAGAGAGGGAATTCCAGGGGCACCAAGGCAGGGCTGGCACTGCCCACCCCTGTGCTGATGAGCCCTGGCACATCCCTTCCTGCAGAGAGTGGCTGCCAAGGGGCAGCTGTGCAGAATTGGACAGGAACCTGTCAGTGCAGGACCATTTTGGTGCTGCTCAGGGGCTTCAATCAGCGAGACATCCCCTCACCATTTACTGCAGGGGTAACCTGTTGTGCTTTAGGTGTGTTTGTGAGCACAGTGACAGAATGGGACCTGAACTATTTACAAGTGAGAGATGGATTGATTCAACCGGCGGGTCAGGTTTCAAACAGAACCTCTAATGTTGTGAGGAACGTGGTGTTTCTGAAGCATCACACAGTGATGCTTCTAAGCAGGTATTTCACTGGAAATATATTTTGCAGAAACTAGAAAAATTGCTTCTGATCTTGTATGAATTAGGTTACAAACACAATTAAATGAGATTTCACCAAGGTTTAACTGTCTTTTGGTTTGGTAGTAAATATCAGGTGAGCACTTTATCTCCCAACCAAGTGAGCTTTCCAGCTCGGTGTACAGTACCCTTCGTTGTGCTGTAGCCCTTATTGCAGAAGAAAAATTCTGGTTTGGTATTTTAAAAGTCACCTTCTCTCCATAACATTAATCTGCCAAAGTCTGACTGCTGCAGTTAAACTCACCCCCACAATTTATCTCTCACACACAAACACAGAGTCTCTCACACACCCTCTCACTGCTCCAGCTGGATTATTTCTGGCAAGTAATAGGTTTTCCTTTACACTTAAATCTGTGTTTTAATTTTGGTTCACTCTCTTTCAAAAGCAGAATCCTACAGTCTCCCTAGCCCTAATTTTTGTTTCATTTGCCTCTTAAACTGCAGGATAGATATTCAGTGTTATGATAAAGTGAAGCACTTATGGAAAAATTCATACCAAAAGTCTTGTTTCTCAGAAGTAAAAGCTAATATGCAGTTTGGAGAGAAACAGTGCAGTTGCAATCCTGTGCACATAATACAACTATTTATCATTGTTGGGCACTTTTGACTGGATGATTCAAGATTTGCTTCATAGTTTCAAGATGTTTACAAGCAGAAAAAGGAGAAAACATTTGATAAAAGATGATCCAATACGTTATAAATAATGACTTCTCTGGTGTCACCATAAAATATCTTATAATAATGAAGCAAGGTGAATAATTCACACTGTTTCCCATTGGCTTGAAAAATTAGATTATTTTTTAGGAGCTAAGTGAACGATAAATTTCAGTTCCAAGTGAGCAGCACTGCAGATAAGTCTCCAACTCTTCTGCAAACATGAATAAGGGAAATAACAGCCAGCCCTGGTGAGTGTTGCCATGCTCTGCTAACATGAGGCTGTGAAGCACTGTCACCACACAAGTCACTGGTAGGGTGTGCTCCACTAGCTTGGTCACTTTTAAAGGCTGTTAAAATAATTTTAAGATACCCCTAAAGTGGTCTGGCAGTTCTGTTAAAATTATAATTACTATTTCAGTGACAAGTGAGGTGCTAGAGAGCTGCAATCAACTGGTTTGCTCCTGTGCTCTAAACTTGGGCTTTATTTTTCCATAGAGGGTTACTTTCCTCAGAGAGGAAACTTGCTGCCCTAAGTTGTTCAATAAATTTGAAGATTTGTTACTGCACTCAGTGGCAAATACATTTCTTATAAAACTCACTGTAGGTGCAACTAAATAAGGGTAGAGGTTGAGACTCTCCTTTTTTACTGTCAGCAAGAATGACACGGTATATGGAAAGCTCAGAGGTTAATACTCTAATAAAATTCAAGTCAACCCCAGTGATTTGGTCTGATACATTGTCTACTAGGTCTGGGTAACTCTATCCAGAAATAAATAGCCTGTTTGTTGGAATAATGAGCCCACCTCAGTGTCCTTGTTGTGAATTGTGACATACAGGCATGAAACTGCATATGAAAGACAAGCTAGGAGTCTAAAGAGGTAAAGCTCCTACCATTTAAATAGCCTTCATATTTGCAGGATTAAGACCCAAACTTAGAGAAAAAGTAGCCTACTTACAGTAAAGTGATAGGCTACAAAATTAAAATTCAAAAGCAGGTCTTAAACCATTTATTATTCTTTTAACCCTTTTCAGTAGCACAGGGATTACTCAGTCCTCAATTGAAATAATTAAAAAATGGAATTACAGAAAATCTCTCAGATTGTAAACTTGCAGGACAACTATTCTGTCATGACAAGAAAACCCTTAATAGTAGTGAGCAAGGGACAGGCAAGAAGGTTATGGCTGTGGTAGTTTACACTGGTGGCACAAAAGCAGGTCTTGGTCAGCAAGCATTGCCTGCCAGCTGCACTTTGACATGCACGAGTGGCTTTTCCAGCAGGGAAAAAGGGTTTCCAATGCCAAACGGCTTCAGAGGGTCCTTAGGAATGTGATTCCTCCTTGTGGCCTTTGGAACATCTCTGCTGTAATGTGGCTGGATCTGCAGGTGTCCCCAGTGCCCAGGGAGCCAGGTGCCAGAAGGCCATCTGCTGCTGTGGGGGGACAAGAGGTCTCTGGCACAGAAAACAGGAGTTTATTCTTAATAATTAGCAGTTTCTTGTGTGGCTGCAGAATATACCTATCTGCCCTTTGAGTTTGAGGGCTGCTTATCTTCGAGTCACACCTTGGCTGGAGGAGGGATGGGGACAATCAGAACTTCACTTGTGCCACCCAGACCTTCAGAGCACGTGCATGCCCAGCACAACCAGGAGGTGCAACACCACCGGGGCCACCAGCCAGCAGCAGCAGAGCTCTCTCATGACCAGCACCTAAAGCTGCACACTGGGAGCTTCCAGGCTCTGATGTTGCACTGATGGCTCTGCCAGTGAACAGTATTTGGGACAACAGGGGTATGACCTGACCCCCAGCTCCTCCGAGATTTGGATGCAAACCTTTTCCTTGGGGTGTGTTGATGGCTCACCAAACAATTCCATAAATCCTCCTGCTTCTGAAGCCCTCATTACTGACACCTTGGTTTGGCTTACAAAATTCTATCCAAGCTGAGGTTCTCTGCTAAAAAACAAGCCTCGTTTCCTTGGCATTAGGCATGAAAAGTTTGCAAGTTTCCTTGGAAAATTAAAAGTGGAAGTAGCTTGCTGCAGATAAATTCTCTAGATCTTGGCTCCGCTACAGAAACAATTCCAGGAGAAACAACCTCCCCCCCACCCCAAACCGAACAGCAGGAAAACAATTCCATACAAACAGAAGCTTGGCAACTGCCAGGAATGCAACCTTGGCTTTGCTGAAGAAAAAGAGGCTTCTGCCATCAGTCTCAGAGAAGCCAAGTTTCCTCTGCAGGCCATATGAGTGCCCGTGCCACAGCTGGCTGCCCGCTCGGAGAAGCACCACAGGACGGCTCTTGGCAGCGGGGCTCTGCGAGAACACCCGGGCTCTGCTGGCAGGAGGCAGCAGCAGGCTGCGGGCTGCCAGGGCACACCTCTCCTCTGCACAACAGGCATTGCTCAGGGGGTTTGCCGTCCCAGCCTGCGGGCAGGGCTGCCGGAGCCCCGGGGCAGCCCCAGCTGTGGGACTGATGCGCCGCTGCCCCGAGGGAACACCACGCCTGATGTTTAAAGCATAGTAAAGGGAACACAGCTGCTCTGGGTACTGACTGACTCCATGGAGGAGATGTTGGGTTTCATGGGCACTATTTCTATAATCACTAAGTGGGTTTTCATTGTTTTTTTTTTTTTTTTCAGGAAGAGAGGGATTAGCATTAGCCCAAGAAAGTCAGGCACTCTTCTATTGCTTTTAGCTCTTAATGGTATTTAAAATACTAACCAGTTATATGGATATCAAAACGTAGTTTTCCAGAGAAGCCTGAGGACATCAGGTACCACTGAACTTCAGGAGGGATCTGATACCCAATTTAAAAAAAAATCTAACTGACACAAATGATTTTTCTGACTTTGAAGTCTTGAGAAATAGAGGCATCTCTTCTGTCCATGAAGCACCAGGACAGACCTGATAATTTCAGTGGATGGTCTACAAACCACATATGATCTTTCCAACATAATTGTTTCTTCTGCAGTATTTTCACCTTTTGGACTTCTGTCCATCTAATCCACAAACCTTTTTTTCATACTGACATATTGTCCTTCTGTCCTTATCTTTACTAGTTTTTCTTCCCCTGTCATCTTTAGCATCTTTGCATTAAAATACTGTCCTACTGTTCTGCAACAAAGAGTACATGTAGGATATCCAAACGTACATATAATTAGCCAAAATGTTCACCCCATGACTTTCCTGTATGGAATACTATGAGGAATACATATATTTTCAACAGTTTGTAGCCCAAAACTTTAAAGAGAATTAAGAAAACCCATGTGGTTCATCAAGCTACTACTGCAAGAGTCTGGAATGTGTGTTTTGAATTTGTATGGATTTTCTGTTGCTTCCTCACAACTTCATAACCTATTTCAGAGTGCAAAGTCTTTTAATTTAGGACAGGTTTTGTTTGTTGTTGTTATTGTTTTGGTGTTTTGTTTTTGCTTTCTTTTTTAAACTCTCAGAAAACAGGATTTTGAAAGATCTCTTGAGCTGCCATGTTAGGAAATTTATAAAACATAATCTTTTCTTTATATTCTATTTTTTTTTTTTTGTAAGTTCTTGTGGATGGTCTTGGCAAATCAGGTTTTCTACTCCATAGTTTGCAACAGAAATAGCCACTTATTGTAGAAAGAATTTAATCTTTCATGTAGTTGAGTTCAGCCCTGCACTGGTCCTTCCCTTCTCAGTCAGTCGTTTCCTCTGGTTTCTCTTTAGATTTCTTTAGACCTGAATTAGTAAACATAAAGAAAACAGAAAAGCTCCTTGTCCAAATCTGAAGTTAAGGTTACAGCCTGGTTTTGGCTGCCAAAACCTGAGGTGCTGCTGGAGAATCCTTGAGATCCCTCAGGATTTCTGCACAGTTCCTGAGTTTGGAGGGCTAAGACGAGCTTAGAGCTGGAGGGAGAGGGGACTGCAGAGCTGCCAACAGTGCTGTGCCACCAGGACTGTGCGTGCTCATTCAGCCACCCCTGACTGCAGATTTGGATACTCAGGCCAACGAGCCGCTCAGCTGCCAGAGAATTCCAGCTAGGACATGGTCCCCAGCACCACCAGGGTCTGGTGACACTTTCTCAGCCTCAGCTCTCCAGCCCAAAGTTGAGGAGCCGTCGGCCGACTGTGCCTGGGCTGCTCCGGGCACCTCTCTGCATTCCCAAGGACGTTTTAATGCACTCCTTCCCACGGACCTGCAGAGACATGGAATGAGCTGCCCTTATTTACTCAGTCCCTGGAGGAATTTGGGAATGAACTGCATGAAGAAGTTGTTGATGCCTTGTGGGAAATCTCTGAAACACATTTTGTTTGGAATCGATTCCTCATGTGCCCCGTAGCATATTTTCTCTGTCTCTTTTCTTTTGCACTGGAATCCTTATGAGAAAAGTTGTTGCCTTTTTTGGGGGCAAGATTTCCATTAGTGTCTCATCTCAGGCTGAATTGCCATGTTTAAGTATATGCTGTTTGAAGCAGCAATTAATGCATACTCTATTCCCTAGAAAGAAGGGGTTGGGATATTTTTCTCAGGGAGGCTGAACAGGAAATAAGGCATTTGCTCAAAAATTCTGTTAGCTTGCCTGATGAGGGTACAAGAGGGGCATAAGAGGATGAGGAGAAATATATTCCATTTCTTGTAGACCCTTGCAAGGAATTTTCTAAGCAGGTCTTTTGTTACTCCTCACGATGACCTGGGAGGGTTTGAAACCAAGGCCATGTACTGCAGTATTGAAATATGAGAGGAGAAGTGGCATTATTTAATTTATTTTAGTTTTAATTACTTCAATTTTTTTTAATGACATAGATAGCATAGCACAGTAAGTGCATTAGATATTTTGGGACTCTTCCATCTCACATTTCAATGCTGTCATGTCAGCTTGTCAGCAAAACAGTATTTTAACAAGAATGAGCCAAGAATACTGATTGGGATCCAGGACACCACCTGAATCCATCTGTGATTCTATGAATCTTTCCTCTTTCATGTGACTACAAACTCTACAGATATGGCCAGACAAGCTCTGTCTTCAATTACATATGAGCCAGCCTGTTTTCCTTAGTTTATATTTTGAATTACTGCCAGAAAATATTAGTCTTCTTCAGTGTAAAGTGTGAGAGGACTCCAGTGCACACAACCCACAGCAGCATTTATTTGTTGTCAGAACATCAGAAATGGGGCAGTGGTTTGACAGCCATGGCCTGGCCAGCTCAACACAAGGGCTGGTTGGGAAAATTAAATCATTGATGTAATTAAATTACAGAATCAGTAAGATACACTTAAATCTGGACTAAACCCTTACCACTTAAACTGGCATTTCAGAGGTGAAACACTTCTGGTCTTTCCAACCAAAGGCATTCTATGATAATGACGAGAGAGTGACACAGAGGACTGTGACTTCTTAAATCTTTGTTTCTAATGGTAATAATGACCACTGAATAAAATAATAGCAATTGCATTACAAAGTTAGACATGTGCATATATTTCTGAAAATGAAAGGAAATCTTCCCTTGCATGAAATACACAAAAGGATAATCATAATTTTTTAACGATGCTAATTATATTTTAGTGTTACATTCCAGTCTTAGATAAGCAGGCTGATGTCAGTGATCTGTGACTGTGTGTAGTTAAAAGGCAAAAGATCTTCTTCGCCTTCGCTGATGGTTATCAGAGCAAATCCCAGGTGGTAGCAAAAGCAACAGCATTTGGCTCTTTGTAACTGAGAAGTCTAATAAAGAACTGCTTTATCTTGCATTTACTACAGAGTTTCATAAAGCTGAAGTGAAATTTCTTGGAGCTTTATGTTTGTTCAAAAATACCACACGATATTTAAAGGTGTGTCTTTAGGACTAAGCTGCCTCTGTTGCCTAATACTGTGTGATAGCTCCCACTGGAGTTACCACTGAACCAAGATCTATTTCTAAAATAAATGAAGAAAAAAATGCATAAAAGACATTAAAGCATATGAAGCTAAACAGTTACTATTGTTGGAGTATTACCTGCATAGGTGATTACTCGGGATTGCCAGTTAAGGATTTATGCCTTCATTTTGAGGATGCTCAGTCCCATAAATGTTCTTTTGTGTTTAATAACAGATACCTAAAGCCACTGGGGGACCCATTTGCTCAGCAACTGCAGTGATTTTCACCCCATACTGGTTTGATAATGAATCTCTTTAGATAGACTGAAGTATAGCAATGCCAAATTCAGAAAATTCTTGTTTTCCATGTGAGATATAATCCCTTTTCAGCCACTGATTTCAGTTTTCAGTGAGCACTTATGCTAAAAATATTTACTGTTTTCGAATCACTATATTGCAAAAGTCCAAACAACAATTTTGAATCTTTCATCTTCAATTAATTTGAGCTTATCATTTCAGTTTTTTTAAAAGGCTGCAGTGACCAGAATTATTAATTTTACTTACAGATATATGTCAGAACATGGCAAGTGCAAGGACCTCATCACCTGTAATCAACACTTAAAGAGTTCAAACATGTACTGCACTGGTAATGAGAATGTACTAATAATTTAGTATTTTGAAAACATTTTTTCATTAGTAGGAAGGCAGAACATAGAAGCAAAAATATGGATAAAAAACCAGGGTATCATTAAAAAAAACCATGGTAGAACATCAGAGAAAATGTCACCTTTGGTTTCAGAGCACAAAGGGGACCAAGAGGGTGAGCACGGGAAGCGTGGCAGAGGGTGATAGAGCCCTGGGACAGCTCTGTGCTGCCTGTGGCCACCCCTGAGCCATGTCCTGCTCTAAAGAGCTTTCCATATTTGGGTCTTCTCTTCCCTTTGCAGATGTTGAGGGGTTTTCTTTAGCTTCCTTCAGTAAGCTCAGTACTTTTTGTAGTAAACACACACCCTGGTCTTGTCTTGGGGCTGCTCCATGCTCTGCCCTGCTCAGCACAGCCCTGTGGAGAACCCCAGGAGCAACTCCTGGCTTTACTTGGATCTGTGGGCCAAACAACTCGGAAATATCTGCTCAAGAGACCTGATCTCATCTCAGGTCACAGATCTTCAGATGGCCTGTGCTGTGGCTGGTACCCTCAGACTCTGTCTTGCTCCCACCACTATGTGTTGGAACATGCATGTTGCAGGTTTTCAGACTAAGAAGTCAGGAGCAGCTTCCAAGACAGAGGCCTCAGTTATAACCACGGAACATGCTAAATGACCTTGACCAACAGTGACCTGAGAGAAGAACCTGCTGATATTCTGCAGGATGGTACAAGTGAAGAGCTCTACTAATGAAGTTAAAATTAAGTTAGATAAGAACAGTGTGAATTCACATCTTAGTTGATATTTAGCTATAGCTGTGTGTTGTTAGATAGTTCTGATGAAGTATATTAGTTTTAGAAAAATACACAATTGTGTGTGAAGAGAGTTCCTTCTTGTACTTTTGAAATCCCTGCATAGTGGAACATAAAGATGCAAGAATGGACACACTGAGGGAGAGGGAGGAGGAGAAGCCTTTTCTGCCTTTTCCATCACTCCTGAGTAGAACTGTAACTTCAGATGAAGAGGAATAAACTCTCATTTTTGTTTTTGATGCAGTCAGGTTGTCTTATTAACAACTAAGGCTTGCAAGCTTCTTACTAAGACACTAAAACTGTGTTTGTGCCAAAAGTCATCGGCTACAAGTCTGAGTCACCCAGTTAGAGACTTAAGTCTGAGTGAAGAAGGTCCACCCCTGACCTGTGTGACACCCTTCACAGCTGAGGACCAATAGTTATGCCTCCTGCAGGGGTTTGCTGAACATCTAACTCTGGACAAGCTCAGACCTGCTGCAAATCCCCCAATCACATCGCCTCTTGATGCCTTCCTCCTCTCTCTGGATGCACCAAGTTAAACCCAGTGAAGATCTCCCTTTGCATGGAGAGTTGGTTCCCACTCCTGGAATTATTTTGAAGGACTATTAACTCTTCCCCTCTCCTGTCATGTGCCTTTTCTCCATCGACATTACTACAGATTTCTGCACAAAAACCGAAATGTAAAATCTGTAGAAATGTACTAACTCTTCTACAGTGCTCTCCTACCTTGTGGCACTGCCTTCTCTACACTGACATTACTCCAGATTTTCACACAAAAATGAGTATAACATTTGTAGAAACATTTTACTGATTTGGAAATGAAGCTTCTGTCTCAAAAATCCCTGGGATTTTCCAGGCAGCTGGGGCTGCACCAGGTACCAACCACTGCCAAGGTGGTTTTTACTGCCTCTGCATTGCTTCAGAGAGCACAGCAGCCTCTTGTCAGGCAAATCCTCCAGCACTCTCAGCCTCCTCCAAACTGCAACATAATCCAAGAGCAGCATAGCTGCACTAAACTGAGAGAAATCACATCTGCAATTATTTCTATCCTTTCAGTCTGCTTTTTCCTACCTTTTGATGGGATTCAGGCTTTTATTTTGTTTTTACATCTTCAGGTATTTTGTTCAGCATGACTGATTTAATCTGCTATTTTAGAAATATGATGGTAACATGATTTTTAAGGTTATACAAAACTACAGGGAGAAGCCAGAAAGAAGAGACCAGAAAGAAAACATCTTAAATTACTATCTCACTTTAGAGACCTGCATATTACCTTCAGTCAGATGAGGCAAGAAACCAGTGGCTTGTATTTGTCAAATAAGTGTTTTGGAGAAGGTCTTCACAGAAGAGCAGTTTACAAATTTTTACTGATTATTCATGATGAATGTTGAGTGATTTTTATCTCACCAGGAAATTCACTCTAACAGTCACTGTAGCACAATGCAAAATAATATTACAGTCTGCTGGCATTAATTTATCTTGATTATTCTAATGATTTTATATTTGTATTGGTACACTGGATTGCAAAAAACACAGTGTAATTTAATTTTTACCATCATATGGGGAGAAATCACTGGAGGCACTAAAATGATGAAAGAAGAGTTATGCTAATACCACAAAAAAGGATGCAAAAATGATTTATGTTACTTTCTTCTCCTATTTGCAGTTCATTAAGTCACTGTCTTCTTGTAATGACCAAGTGAAAATTAAAGTACTTCAGAGAAGAACTTTAGGTTCAAGCATCATTAGAGGAAGAGAAATAGGTTCTTTGATGAACTTGACTGCAGAAATCTATAGAGCACAACTTAATCAGACTGCACATTGATCTCTGATGCTGGAAGGCAAACCTATGATTGAGCAAATCTTTTAATGCATATTTTTTCTTTAAATAGTAGCATATGATGCATGAGAATGATTTATTTTTAATATACTTCAAGTTTATAAGGTAGAAGGGTACACTGCGCTGGAAACTGAAACATAGAAAAGAATAGGTACTTATGAGGTTGAGTATTTCTTTTTATTCTCTGTATAGGTAGGATTTATGAATCTGGGAAAAGGGCCTATTGTTCCTTAACTAATGAACTCCCCATTCACTCAAAAAGCACAATTTACAGTCCTTTGACACGTGAACCATGAGTTACTATAGCTAGTAGATAACTGCAGATGTAAAAATATCTTCAACCTGTTTGCTGGATCTTTTCAAAGAAGGCTTCTTTAACAACTTAATTAGATGGTCGAATGAATTCCACTCAGAAACTTGAAATGCCTCTGATTTTGTAAGGTTACTGCAGGGCTGTAATTCATAAGATCTGATCCTCTGGAAAGAATAATATGGGGTTGCATGACACACTGTGGTGGAGGGTAGTAGTGATTCTGCTCCAACAACTTCTATTAGTGTTCAGGAGAAAAATGCCTAACTCTAAATTCCAAAAGGAATACAGAAGGTTAGAAACTGAATCTAAAAGGCTTAAAGAGGCTTTTCCCCCCCTTCTACTGAAATAACAAAGATTAACAATCCTTCTCTTTCTAAAACCTTCTGTGATAACAGGCCATAACTTATGCCCCATACTTGGCATAAGGTAGGAGCTCTCAGGTTTATTTATGGTTTCTTCCACAACTGGAATTCTAAGGCCATACTTCACATCTTCCACTTCTTTGTTCCACTTAGAAAAATAAGATGTGCTAAACAAGCAGCAGCAGGATTTAACATGTTTAAACTTCTTTTGGAGTTCAGAGGTGAAGCCTCTTGGAAAACCTCGGCATTACTGCAGTTCACTTTTTTGTGTGTTGTATTGGGTGCCAATATGGAAGCTGGAGCCAAAGGCATCCCTCCCATGGTCCCTGTGGAACAGGGACATCCCAGGATATCCCAGGACAGGAGGGGACTGTCTGAGCCTCCTGTAGTTTCTTGTGGTTCCGTGTCAGGCTCCAGAATCTTCCTTTAATTCTCATCTCAGAGGGAAAACCCTCCAGTACTTTAAGCTAATTCTAAAAGATATTCTTCATTTTCTCCCATGAAAACCATTGTTGCTGGTCAGGTGAACTCACAGGAAATTAAATAACCACTTCTAAAATTCCCAGCTCCTTTTTTGCTCTCAACTTCTCCCATTGCCCTGATCTGATTTGCTGCTGAACATGCCTGTTTGCCACAGCAATCCCTTCTCAGCGTAAACCAATCCTGCCTCGGCAGCAAAGCTGCTAGGTATTAAATACAGGATGATGGAGATCATTTTTAATCAGGTTAATGTGCTTTAATTACTGGAAATTAGATTTTATTTCTCTAAGCAAGCAAGCGGAATTATTTGGGCTATTTAAAACATGAACTCTTTAAACAGCCCAAGTCATTTCAAAAACCGAAAAGCATTTTCAAAATAGTACATTTTTTCCCCTGATCTCACAGTAACTTCAGGCCTTGAGAACCATATTTCTGAGAGAACAGGTTTCACAAACCCCATGAAATGGAATTTAATGCTCATTGATACCAAGCATTTGATACTAAAATCGTAAAGAAACAAAGATTAAGCATAAAAAAAAATAGCAAAAATGACTTACTCATAGGTTCTTTAAAGAGTAAATCCTGCCTGGGAACCTCTCTTCCTTCTCTGCAGGGATTAAGCACTGTAAGCACACACCCTCTGTCTGGATCTCTGCACCAGTGCAACCTCTTTCCTTGTACCTGAGCTCAGGAAGTGCACTCCCTACGACACCTTTGTGTGCCAGCAAAGCCACATTTAATGAGCAAAGTGGTTTTATCCACAGTCATCTCAACAGCTGCAATTCCAGACAACGTGAAAACACTTTGCAAAAGGCATCACTGATCTGTCAGTGACACATTTTACCCAGGAATATCTCATGCTTAGTCTTTTTTGTCCAAATCAGATGTTGAAAACAAATCTTCCCCCCCACCAACCCACCTCCAAATGGTTATCCATATCTTCCCTAAATGTAAAACTAGCTAAGCCTGCCCTTAATTTCAAGCTAAGGGGCACATAATAGACATGAAAAGCAAATCCCACGTGTGATGGTTTGTATGACTGAAGGCAAGATAAACCCCTTACACAGCCCCAGAGACAGAAATCAAATGGAGAGGTTTCACATCTTGGTAATGTGAAATCCTGGTCTGTGGCCAGCAAGGCTTCGTTTCCCAGCTAGAGTAATGATAAGCTTTGGTTTCATGCACTCTTTTGTGTAACAAAACTACAGATAAGCATTCTGAAGGTACAGAAGACAGGATGCCCCAGCAGCTTCCCCAACTGCTAAGACTCTTCTGGACTTATGTATGTTTGGCATTTTTAACTGAACCTTTGCAATATAAATAGGATGGGAACAGAGAAGACTTTAAAGCTCTTACATAATTCAAAAGAAATGTGTGTCAAATAAAAGTGCTGAGATGGAGACAAAGTGATTTATAAACTAGGAAATTACTCTTCAATTGTTCAGTTTTTGCTTGGACTCTGATAACCAGTAGAGCTGCCCTTGATTCCCACTTTCTTCCCTCCCCTGCTTCCTTTTTTGCTGTTTGGGAATAAAGTAAAAGACTCCATGAGAACCCTTCTATTTACAATAAACCTGAAAACTTCAGAAAACTTCCCCTCCTTTCTGTGTAAACCACTTCAGGAAGTGAACTGCCAAGAGGCAGAAATGCTCTGAACTACAGCAGTGCAGTTTTCAGAGCTCTGGCAGTAAGAGGTGGAAGGGACACTCTTGGCCTTTGGTGGCTGTTGGTGCTGCTGTGGGTGACTGGACTGGGGAAACAGAATTGGTTAGCACCACACAGGTACTGAGGACAATGAAGGAGCAAATATCCAGGAGGCCCAGTGAGAAATTCTGGCAAGCTGAACATGCTTTTTAATTTTAACTTGGGCAGTGATGCGTCGAGGAGTGTCAGGAGTATTTCATGTCTGGGCAGCACATGTGAAATCAGTGGGCAGACTCCAAGAGTATATCACGGACTTCTTGTAGGTTCTTTGTCAAGGATGTTTAAATATTAAATATTAACCCATCCCTATCGTGAGAGAATGAACTCTGCCTTACAAGTCCTCTCTGTGATCCTGGGATTGCATTGCACAGTTGTGAGGGACCATGACAAAGCTTTCCACTGTCCTCCTGCTCCTTCCCTCACCATGGTCTGTTTGCAGCTCTGTGTAACAGACTTTCTGAATGTTATTCATGATCATCTGAATTTAAAAGAATACAATATTTCTATTGCATAATAAAAGAGAGGATAATTTTTATAGGTTTTATATGTTAGGTAATCAGCTTCACAGATGATCAAAGATTAACTTTAAATGGATGCTGCTAAGAAAGATCTTCAGTCTTAAATCAGCTTTTCTGCTTTAAACCTTTCTCTTTAATCCTCAGCTTCAAGTAATTTTATAAATAGATAAAATTGGAAAATCTTTTAAACTACAGAAGTATAATATAATCAGATGAGTCTCAATGCTATCTTTTCTTTCCTTGAGATAACTGTAAGAAAACATAGGTAGTTTGTCTCCATATAAGCTGCACTGTCCATCAGCAATGATATAGAATTATTAATAAAAAAAGAATCAGGATCATTTTAAAAAACAAACTGAATTAACATAAGTCCTTTTTCCCCCCCCAGTTACATAATATTTCAGGGATGTTTCCATACCAGGATTTAAGCCCAGGCTGTCCAGGAGCACCAGCACCTCCCAGCACACGTGTGCAGCTCAGGGACTGCACTGCATCAACCCCATCCCTGCTCAGTGCTCCTGTGTTTGTCCCTGGCCCAGGGGCTGGAGGCTGGGACAGCCAGGATGACCAGTGACCTTGTGTGCAGAATCAACACTCCTGAGTTCCACAAATATCAGCCAAATGAAGGCTGAAAGATTCATGTTCTGAGAAGATGGCTTGGCTTGTCTAGCACTTCTATTCTGATCTTAGGGCTCAGAGTAACAGATACTCAGGGGACAGTGACAGGTACATGCAGGGTCAAATTTGTTCCCCTGTCTTTTTTGATTGTGTTAAGGTAGGGTGAGTTACTCCTGGAAGTGGCCCAAGGGGAACTCAGCACTCAGAGCCACAGGAATGACTCCCACTTTAGGGATCCCATCATCAGCCCAGCTGCACTGGTATCAGTCTGCAGTCCTGGGAGCTGCATTGCTCAGTTTACGCTGCGTGGCCCAAACCAGTCCCGACCTCAGCACGCTTCAATCAGCTCAAAACTCACAGCTTAGGAGGGAAAGTTTCAATCTACATTTGATATGAAAACATGCCCTAAAATCCTGGCCAACTGCTGCAGGTCATATTCACAATAGTGAATAAGGAAAGCAAAAATAGTAACATGCCATCAATACTGAAAAAAAAAAAATCCAGATAAAATGAGAGAAACTGAGTGTAATAAGTTTTGTTAAAGGAAAGAAAGTACCAGCATTTGGAAAATATTTTAGTCCAGGTTTAATTACTCTTAACTTTGCTGATGGCAAGTGAAAGGTAAAGAGTTTTCGAATTAAATTGTTGTATTTAAAACCACAGTATGGTTGTATATCAAACTGGGGGATCTGATTTTACTGGTATTTAAATTGGATTTGCAGAGATATGACTCCACTATTTTCAACACAGTTACTCCTGATTTGTAGAGTGCACGAGAGAATACAATTCTATGCTCTTTGTCTTGACAGTATGCATATTTTTCCATGCAATTTAAATAATCAGGTCCCCTTTTCTCCTTATGCGTTGGTCACATCTCATGAAGTTGGTAAATACTTCACAACTCCAGTAAACAGCAGAAGAGGCATTTGGAAGAAAAACTGCATATACTCATTAAAAAGACAGAGCATAAAAAACCCAGGAGAGCTGCAGGGCAGCAGCAATATTCACACACAAACCCTGCATTTGTATTCAGCAATGAAAATAAAACCAGATGGAAACTGTCACACCCTGTGCTACACAGGATAGACCTGCAAAATCAAACTTGAAAGAAATGCACAGAGATGGTTATAAACTGTCCCTGGAATGTCATTAATAAAAAGAAAAATTGCCCTGAAAAATGCTGTAGAGCCCACTTAAACATTTTAGGCGAAAGCATTTAAGATGAATGTTACAAGCCTTGTGTTACCAGGTAGAGCAAATAAAGTAGGGTCGAGAGAAATCTCTGATTGAAAAAGAAATGCCTTGTGTTGTGTATCAGACACTGACACAGCACGTTCATGAAGACCCCTCCTCTTGCAGCAGCCACTGATGGATACAGTGAGAGAGCAGAGGAATCTTTTAACTGAGTATTTTTAACCTCATGCAATGACAAAGTTAAGGAGAATCACTGACCAGGAAAGCAAAGGAACAGGGCCTTTCTCTCAAGGCTGTAGTGGATTTCATACTCTTTCCAGGTGCTCTGGGTATGTCAAGAAAAAAAGATCAATTTGCAGGACTTCTTCATGATGCTCCTCTTAGAACACTTTGTGCAGCTCAGTTTTGAGACTCAAGCATGAAGATCATCTACTGTTTCCTATGGGAGACTCCTGCACAGTCTAACAGCTCTCGCTCTTGGAAAGTTTTTCCTGATGTTCAGCTTCAATTTTCTATTTATTTCTTCCCGTAAGTCTGGCAATATGATTCTCACAGCTCAGCAGAGCAATCCAGGATCACAGTCTTAGTCTTTCCTTTTACAATTTTACTTCCTTCTTATAATTTACAACCTGCCAAATTCTCTAAGGAGATACTCAAGTGGCCTATGGGAAAAGAAGAGACATTTTGATGCTTTTGGGACTCTTATCCAAGGCAGGAGCATCTGGGATGCATTATTCCTCAGGGTAAAGGTACAGTGACAGGCACAGGATCTGCTACCCTGCTTCTACAACCCTGCTCATGGGTAGCATGGAATTTTTTGTTAGAGTACACATCCAGTGCTAAATTGGACTTCGGTTCTCCTTTTCTGAGCTGTAGGTGAACATTCTAGAAACAAAACTACTGAGCAGCAGTGCTTGGAGCTGCTGGGATGGCTCAGAGCTGACAACGCTTCATTTGACTTAAACCTGAATCAGCATTTGAAACAAACTCAGCTCCTCAGAAGCTTTTAAATTCCCCCTCATAGCTTTTGGTGTGGGCATTTTTCTTTTTCCTGTCCCATCCATCCAGTGTCAGCTGCTGGAATCCACAGAAACAATAAAGGTGTCGTGGCACCAAGTCTAATTTATTGCTGGGGTTTGAATTTCATCTTGATGGTGCAGAATATGTTGGACTATAAGGAAACACAAACAAAAGCAGAATGGTAGCAATTATTCATTCTGCTGGCAAGGTATAAAAGTCAGTCAGTAAAAACAAAGAGATGTAAAGATTCTTTTGCAAAAACTAGTATGTTTTTCTGAAGTTCTGCATTTTCGGGAAGACAATCCCACTTGCTGCTTCTGCTGGTGACTAAGCAGGTCTACACCAGGTCAATTTGGTCTCCCTGATGCTCTGCCCACTGTTTTTATCCTTTCCTTGAACAACAAAGTCTTTCTTAATAGAAAACTCAATTAATTATTGATGTTAGTGTTGATATTAGTAAATAAAAATGGAAATCTGGTCTCCTGTTTTCAGGCCTAACATTTTTAGCCTAACACTAAACCCCTGGTACTCTAGCACTTTATTCATTAAAGTTTAATATGGTTCCAGTGCATGTTTCAAGCATTCTTTACTCAGCCATACTAAAAAAGTCAATAGGGTAACAAAGTTAAAAACAGTCCCATAAAAATCCAGTTCTTTCGAAACAAAAAGCAAAGGAAACGTCAGTGAAGATGAGTTGCACTTTTTGTTTATTAAAGCTAGAAAGGGTTTGATTTTAACCCATTAAGACTTTGGCCTGTTTGGACAATTTGGTTTGGGGCCAATCCCTAACTGATAGTAGAAGCCTGAGAAAGAAAGAGCTACAGATTCATCCAGATAAAAACACTGCCAGTGGACTTTTCCAAACTCCAACCCTGGGTGCTTCAGCAGCAGTTTATTTCCTACTGAATCTTCTCAACACTGCAGTTACTCTTTGCTGTAGAATTTCACTGCCAGGTTTGGGCACGTCAGGGCTCCCTTCCTGCCTGTGCACACTCCTGCTGTGCATCCCATTCCCTTTCCCATTTCCCCCCAGAAAAGCATTGCCATCAGGCACCAGCACTCTTCAGGGCAATAAACAGTGTTAGTGCTTTGATGCCTGTGTTTTACAGCTTGGTGGAGCAGGTGCAACCTGCAAACAATGCTGCTATTTCTGGGCAAGTTATGGTGCTTGCTCTTCACTTGTGTTATCTCCGTTACTTTGCTTTGAAGATGCAGGAGGAAACAGAAGGAGCAGGGAAAGCTGAGAAATACTTGCTTGGATTTTAACCCTCCTAAGAAGTTAGAGTGCCCCAGTTTGCGAATTTCTGAGGCAGATCCAAGATGAGCATCTCAAAAGGCCCTCCTGTCAAAAAACCCAATCATCCAGAAAGGTTCAGGTTCAAAAGAGACTGAAGGACACGCCCTGTGTTCAGTACTAGTTGAGAGGGAATGGGAAAAAGGCTTTTTCTCGTGTATTTTTCTCCTTTAGCCATGACTCCAAAGCAGACAATGTGACCCTTAGATTTTATTTGAGCTACTCAGGGTGTGTTTCTGTTCTTTCCAGGTAAGATTACTCCCAAAATATCAAACTAAAACTTCCAGGTGTTCTTTTGCTTTGTGTAAAGAGCAGTTATGGAAATCAATTTAGGACAAGAAGCACCTTATTTAAGCAGCCTGACAGCAGGGGTATTTGTGAAAACTGCCCAGCTCTTGTTGTACCTCTGTAAATCTCCATTATATAACCCTTGAACCTTGCTTTAATTTTTGATGATGTGTTTGTGGTCTCCACAAAGCAGCTGCTCACTGTTTGTGTTTCTGTTGTGCCTGGGGACTGCTAACATGGATTGGGCAGCACCGCTATTAAGCCAGGTGCTATGAAATATGTAAAGCTATTTCCCAAAGAGACTGCTTCCATCATCCTATTTTTGTTTTTAAAAAAAACCCCAAAAACAACTGTTAAAATGCTTCCTGTAGCTGTGTGCCATCTCAGCTCACTCTGGAAATGCATTTCTCAAACTGCTGCTTGAGACAGGTTTAAGGGATGCCAGCAGGGTGCAGATGAGCACAGACAGCAGTGGACAAAAGACACAGAGTTGAAAACTACTTTTGCTTCTATTGGTGTAAATCTGGAGTAATCCTGATGTCTGTGCTGTGTGCACTGATGTACATGTGATTTCACACTCTGCTGCTTTTGGTTCTCTGCTTTGCTCCCCTTTCCTTCTTGAGCCCGTCAGCCCATACTCTGGCCACCAATACTGCTAATGGGAATGCTGGGACTTTACAGCACTGCAAGAATTAAGATCATGATTGAATTCAACTTTTTTTTAAATGGGTTTTTATTTTGGACGCTCTCTGGGTATATACAGAAGCTATACCTATACAAATGCATAGGAGAGCATCCCAGTACAAATATCTATCAAAAATAACCTTGATAAGAACAGATGAGCTTTCTGAGGAACTAGAGAGAAAGAAAATACATATAAATGATGTTGTGGCTAAAACACATGGCTGAGTATATGCAGCTCTTCAAAACAGCTATTAGAAATACAGCCTTTGTAAACACCTGCTTGGATGTTTGCAGAACGTGTCATAAAGAGTCTGATCCAAGTCCAGATGAAGCTGGAAGGGCTACCAGGGAACAAGAACAGGCAATGCAGAGCCAACTCCACTGAGAGAAAATATTTCCATAGGAGGCCACTGGATGAATCAAATGTTGATATCTTTACATGCAGAATTCCAATTAATTCTGCACTTAATATAGGAAATACTTGTTTTTAAAATGGAAAGAAATAAGAATATTCAGCTGATGTGTGTATGTGATAAGCATGGCAAAACCCAGAGTGCCAGACCCATGGCTTCAGCTCATCAGCACTGACCATGTCACCATTCTAAGACTTTCCAGAACTACCTGGAAATTTTCACAGTGCCCGACTTATATAGTGGTGGCTTTTATTCTTCCAATTCAGCTCTGGAAAGCTCCCTGCAATCTTGATTTCTCCCCTTTCTTTCTCTTTGGTTTCCTTTTTTTTTTTTTTTCTTTTCCCCTGCCATCATCACATGTACTGTGGCAGCTGTGTGGTGTGTAAACTCATGGCTTTATTTCTGATTTTTATATAGGGCAGTCAGGACAAATCTGCTCAGGAAGGCAGTGATTTGCCACCAGTGTCTGAGGGCATGCCCTTGGCTCTTGAGCTATTACAGTGATCTCTCCCTTTTCCCTCATAAATATAAGAAACCCTATTGGTTCGATGGGGTTATAAGGAGCTGATCATGCAGGTGAAAAGGGATCTTTTCATCAGGACGGTTCTTACAGTCCATTATTATGGGCTCAGCTGCCATGGCAAGGTTTCTGGAACAGTTCTTGAGAACACAGTGGTGGTAAGAAATGTATCTCAAACGTCCATGTGCAGGTGGGAAGTGTGTTATTAGCACTTGACTCTTGTACTGTGTTACATCCTCAGATGGAAGACCCGGGAAGGTCCTGTGTGGACACAGGGACTGAGCAGGGGCTGTAAGGTTCACAAGGGGTTCCACCCACAAAGCAGCACCCCTGGAGGTCTGCTCTGGCAGTGGGAGTCTCTCTTGCCCTCGGGTGATCAGCAGGTTAGAGATCAGCAGGTGCCTCCCAGCTCTCAAAAGCCACAGAGACAAGGGTAAGCTTCTTGTGAACTGCTGGTGCTGGATCTGTAGGATCCACTGAAAATGGACGAAATGAAGCAAAAAAAAGGGCAATCATCCTGCAGATGTGGTTTCCCTTGAGCTTCTCCTGATGTTTCTTCAACAGAAGATAAAGATGCAGCCCCAGTGAAAGCTGAATTGTGGGTAAAGGGTGGGTCACAGTTTCCCTTTCCCCAAATCTGCATCTACTGCTGCTTTGCCAGTTTTGCACAAAACTTCCTTTCTGTTGTTCTGCTTTCAAGGCCAACGTTCTAAAAGCTGAATTGCTGATTAGGGAAGAGTTTGCCTTTTGCAGAGCTGTGCTGTGCCTTCAGCCTTGATCTGAGATGAAGAGGAGCACGGACAGCCCCTGCAGGGAGTGTTTAAGGTGCACGTCCCTGCACGTGGCACAGGGGCCACTCTGCAGTGCCAGGCTGGGCTGGCACTCCATGGTGCCAGTGCTCTGCAGAGGCTGCACACAAGCACAGCTGGAGCAGGACACTTTGAAATCCAAGTTTTATACAAGACTGCTCTGCTGGTGAAGCTTCTGCCTTAAGAACCACTGCAGATGCTGTGAGCACAGTTCCACAACCAGCAGAACACTTGCATGAGGTTCCCCAGTCAGCACATCTGGACACTTAAAATAGCCTTCTCTGTAGTTATCTGAGAAGCCATAGTGTCTTTCCTGTGTGTCTGCATTTCCATGCACTGTATCTGTTCTCTAGACTTCTTTACAACCTTCTCATATGAAATATAAACATGAGGAATGTGAAATATAAACATGGCCTTGACATTTCCCCCTTTCTTTTATGGTCCCACTTTCTCTAGGCTGGGGCATGTGTCTTCTAGAACAGCATATTTATTACTGACACAGTTTCCATCATATTTAATGCACAAAACTCCAAATGTGTCCCGTTGTGAGTTCACAGTGGCTGTTTTTAAATGGGATAAATGAGTATGTGGGAATGTGGATCAGGTTCACCAATTTTATACTGGAATATAAGGAAAAATTGCAAAAAGGGCAGAATATGCTGTTAGAAATAGCTGTATTTCCAAGAAGACATCCTTGAAACTGTCTCTCTGATCAGCTAATCAGTCAGTTGTCTACCAAAAAGGAGCTGAGCATAAGACAATGCAGTCAGTGGCAGGATGAACACAGAAGTGGAACAGGTTCTTACGGGAATACTCTAAAAACACAGATTTCTGGCATTCAAGACAGCTGTGAGAAAATAGGTTTGGTTTGTGAATGTTCAACAAAGCTGAAGTCTGTCGGCTCAGTAATGTGACATGTTTAACCCAAACACTGCTAAACGTGTCTGCACTGGGAATTTTCCAGCATTGTATTAATTCAAGGAACAATGTAAACTTGGACTGTCAAATTGTAGTTTATATGTGCATGGATTTCCACCAGTACGTGTCTGCTCTTTAGGGATTTCAAAGAGGCTTAACTCATGTTATGGGGTTTTATTTCTTTTTCTAATTGGTCATGTTTAGCCTGTATTTTAACAGTTGTTCCCTGTATTTTAGAAAAACGAAAAGGTTCCATTCTGAACCTGAAGTACAGTCAGAATATTTTCATTTCTGAATGGAATAGTAGGCAGAAATATCCCACAGTATCTTTTAAAACATTTACATTCTCTTGACAGCACAACTATTGATTTCTTAATCCTGTTAAAAAGAGGGTAGTGGCACAACAGGCATGTGGAAACATCTTGTTTCACAAGTCAGCAAAGATGTTTAATTTGTGTCAAATTATGTGTAGATATATTGCAGGAAAATTTCAGTTCTACTCAAGGTCTGTAATACTGAACAAAGCACTTGATTGAATTGTATTCATGTCTAACTATAAGGTGGTTCTGGGTCATGTCCTGCTATTTCATTATTCATTTGAAAAATGCACTGAAATAAATGCAATAATCTGTATAAGGGGAAAAAAAAAAAAAAAAAGGTGGTTTGGGTCATTCATATACCATTAATCTGAAAATCAAAATATGTGGCAGTTAATGGAATTTATAGAAATACTGGACCCACCTTTTCAAAATCTATCCAGAACAGCAGTTCTCCTAACACATATTACCAGTGATGCCAAGTGCATGTGGGAACCATAATCACTGCAAAACAGAACATGAATATGTTTTCCAGAAATTTCAAGAGCACACAGGCATTGCTGCCTGACCATCAGAAGCTGCTCATTCCTTTTATTTCCTACACCCGTAAACAAATTGCCATTTTCAGAAGTGCTGACATTTCAGCAACGTCCATTGTTCTGAAATCAGAGGTGTTTAGAAGAGTATTTATCAGTAATTTCTCAAATCCAACCCCACAAACACTGATGCAGGAAGGCTTGTGGGATGAGTCACACACGCAAATACAAAGCAACAAGCCTCTGCTCCTTTGTCCAACTAATTATTTCTCACAGCGAGAAACAAGCACATTTTGACAGGTGCAAACCTCCACCTCACCGAGGTGGGAGTGGAAGATGAGCCCCATCAGAGAAATGGTCCCTCACAGGTAACAGAGAGCAACTCGATTTGCAAAACGTGTCTCTCCTGACAGAATAAGGAGTGACAAGATTTCCTTGCAGAACTTCCAGAAGTCTGTTCTAATGCAGAACTGGGAGGAAAAGTTTCAGCCATTTACCTTCTGCAGGATGTAAATCAACTCGAAAGACATGGCAAGTGTTTAGAGGGTGAAGAGAAGAAAGGAGGGAAGATGAAACAAAAGGGAAGAGCAGCCTTGACTCCTGCAAGTGAGGCACAAACACTGCTCCAATTAAGCTCAACCCTCTGAATTTCTGCACCAGTCCATAAAGCTGCTCTGGGCTTCAGAAGAACGTGCTTTCTCTCAAAATCCAGACTGTGCTTCATAGGCACTTCCCCATCCCCAGCACTGACGGACTGCTATGAATATGCATGGAGAACAAATAAAACGACAGTATTTAGTGTATATAACATGACAATGCCATACATCTTGTGTTCTTGCTGTGGGTTGCCTGGTTGGGTGTCTCCTTCTTACCAACTTCTCCACCTGTGTGCAGGTTCCACCTCTGCCCTGGCATCCCACTGCAGACATTCCAGCTGGGATGGTCCTTCTGCCACCTCAGCTGTCACCTCAGCACTTGGACCATTTGGACAGCGACAACAGCTGCTCAGCTGAGATGGGGTCCGTGGGGCAGCTGTAAAACCCTCCGGTGAGTTTTCGAATCTATCCACCTACGCTGTAAGCAATTAGCACTTAATCATCATAATCTGCCTGTGAAGTAGGTAAATACTGTCATTTGCACTTTCCATAATCCAGCCTAAACCACTTCAGTGCTTTTAGATGCCACCAAAGCAGCTCTGGAAAATCGGGGCTGAGCCTGAGACAGAGGATTCCCTTCGAGGGAAGGACACAGGTTTCCTCACCTCTGAGTTCCTGCCCATAAAATACTTGGACATTTATATTCTCCAGCCAGGGTAGCTACGAAATACAGACTCTGCTGTTTGCTGTGCTTGTTCCCTCTATTTCCCCAAATCTGGGTCAAACCAGATGTAAAATGCACTTTTCCAAATTACACACCATGTAAACAAGTGGAACTCCCCCTTTGATTAAAAGAAGTTATGTTCACCTAAGTGAAGCTGTAATTTGGTTCCTCCAATCCCAAATGCTTATTTCTAAAGCAGCATCTTTTAAGAGAAAAATATTGGTTTGGAACACTGTATGGGATGCTCACAGTCAACATCAAACCTGTTTGAAAACACTGATTTCTCTCTAGTTCACAATCAGGCAGCTTATTTACATAAAAGTGTAAACCAAGCAATGGGCAAATACAGGTTAAATAAAAACAGAATAAACCCCAATCTAAACCATATAGCACACCCATACCCACTTGAAAATAACATGAAGTAGAACTGCATGATGAATCAACAGAGTTTCCATCTAGAAGAATGTCTTCTCGTGAAATTCTGACTTTTTACCTCTGAAAGTGCTTTAATGAATTCTGTAAACTCTTTGCTTGGCAGAAAACTCTATAAAGAATCACCAACAATACAGAAAGGGGAAAAGACAATTGTAACATATGCAAAAAGTGAGAATGAACAGATTTGGTGCTGCTCAAGTAGAACACACACAAATGGATGAGGACTGCTGGTGTCACAGCACTCTGGTGACATGAGACTCTGGGAAGCTTTCCAAGTGCAGTCTGATGTCCCCAGTCTGTCCTTGAGGAGGACAGAGCAGCCTTGGGGACACTGTAACACATCTCTGAGGGACATTACTTGAACAATGAGCTATCTGGGATATTGCTCTTTACAACTAACACAGAAGAGCCAAGTAATGGTCTGACCAAAGAAATGCAGGGAATGGAAATTAAAAAAAAAAAAATCCAACAAATCAAGTGCTACACTGACCAAAACACGTAGTTTTAAAGGAATTTGTTCTGGGATGAAGTTTCGAAGGAAGTGGAAAATATTGAAGGGGGAAAAGGCTTCCTTTTCATGGATGACCTTGAATGTCAGTGCTGGTTACCCTTGGCAACAGCCAAGGAACAGCTGGGTTTCAATAAAGGGAAAATGTGAGGGAGAGCAAGGATCAATGTTGCCAGAGAGTTTAATTACCCACTTTTATGTTTGTATTAGTAATTGGTTTCTGGGGTGTTGGGTTTTTTTAATGTTTAATCTGACTGGACATGAATACCCCGTGCTGCTGCTGTTCCTTGTGGATGGGTGTGAGCTCTGAGGATCTCCAGTACCACGGAGAGAGGCTCTGGCAAGCTCTGCTCTGCACAGGGCAGCCTCCCCCTCCCCACTGCACCGTGTGTCACCCCTGTGAGGGGCTGCCAACCCTGCTGGGCCATGATCTGCCTGCCCTCAGACAGCAGCACTGACTGGTGGCCAGCATGCTGGAGAGCACAGCAAACATCTTGTATTCCTGGGAAACGGCCAGGAATGCGTATCAGGAAACACAGGCAGGGACTGATACCTGGCTTTCCTTTCTTGCCCTCAAGAAATAATCAAATGAATGATCCCATTTCCTGGCAAACCCAGAAACTCTATTAATTTTCCTGATGAATCCTAATACAGCGATCACTGCCAGGAATTTATTTCCACGTTTGATGTGCAGTGAAGCCGATGTAATTGGAAAATTATAACACTGAAAGGTATGTAGTGACATAGGATTGATTAAAAAGGCAATTTCAATGAATCACACGCTTAGTCCCCTGGAAAGATTAGTTATGGCCAGTAAAAAAGAAAGAGATGAGACTGAAAACAACAGGGCCTGGGTTGGAGGCAACTGAGCTTCCCACTTGTCACTGCTATTCCAGCCCGTAGCACACACTGTGATGCCTTTAAATCCCTGTGCGTTTTGGGTGAAGGCATTTTTCTTGGGCATGGGCACAATAACTGCTAGAGAAGGTGTTCAACAGATTTGTAATAAAATCCAACTCTTCCCCATCACTAATTCTACAGAGTTACAAGCCCACAAACATCTTGGCGATCTGCAATGTTCAAATTAATCAGCTTTAAGGAAAGCTGGAATTGTTTGTCTTAAACAATTCAGTCATGTGATTAAAAGGAAACAGGTGTAAGATGCAAGAGTCAGGGAAGAGATTCTACTTTGGGCTTTTGTTTGATCTGAAAAGCCAGCCATCTCATCTGTTGCATTCATTCTCCTTTAGGAAACATTAATCTGCACAGATGGTGAAACCTGGTAATCTCAGCTACCAGCTGCAGAGTGGAATTTTTAATGAAATGGGAATTTGAAGGTTTTCAGAGAAAGCACTAGAACCACTCCTGCTATTTCCTGTGATGCCCAAATTGCTCTGACTGATATTTGACATCTACTGCACTGTAAATACAACACAGCCTTTGGTCACAGCCCAAACACAACCACTGTGCCATGGCCTGTGCTGTTTGCCAAAGCCAGAGGTTGAAATCTTTCCACTCAAAGAGAAATAAGTCATCCACCCTCAATACATCCACTAATAAAAGGCTGAGAACTCCTTACCTCTTACTTGGACACTTTACTTTACCTTTCTCTTAGATTTAAAATATTTTTACCATGTTTGTAAACTGAAGTGGAGCCAGAGATTAAACATAAAACAAGATTACTAAAGAAAGATGACACTTAGGAAACACACAGTCACCATCAGTTTTTCATCCTTGTGATGTAAAGATTCTGGCTGAAGAATGTAGTCCAACACTTAGATCTTTGGAAAAAAACTCCCAAACATTAAAAAGAAACCTGGTCTAGAAAGACAATTATAAAGTAACAGTCTGGAGTAGCATTCCTTACCAATACTAAGCCAACCTAGAACAAAGTATGTGAATTAACAGTTTGAAAATCATAACAGAGAAATAAATTTAATCTTCACATTTAGGATAATAATGTGATTTCTTTATAAGCTTATGATACTTTTGAGAATAGCAGTGATTTCTCTTAGAGACTTCCTCCAGTACTTTTTGTACTGTATCAGAATTGCAGTGCAATTAATGGGATCCACTGAGCAGGATTTTACACACATGTGCAGGACAGGTGTTAATCTTCACAAGGAAAGTTGATGAATTTGCCTTTCTGGTGTGTAGTTCACTGAAACTTCACCACTGAGCAAGTTTTGCTTCAGGGATTACAGTACTGTGACCTGCTGTAGGAATACTTAATATATTTAAGACAGAGGTTTGCATTTGTACTGGAAATCACAGAGTGTAAATACCACAAATGTAAATTTAAAGAAGGTTCTGAATGAGTCATAATTCCAATAAGAGACACATTCACAACTGTGATAGCAATAGAAGTTTACTGCCAGAAGGAACAACCCCCGGGTAATCCTCAGGTAAGACAAAACTCTCTTCATTGGTGAGATGCAGGAGAATGAGAAAACAGATAAATAGAAAGAAAACATAAAATATACCCAGACATACTTTGCTGTTTTTTCTAAAAATCAGCATTTTTATTTTTTTAAAAAGAACTGATATCTAGCTCCATTTCTGAGTGGTTCATTTAGGGCTTCTAAATGATGAGTACTGAAGAGCAGCAGAGTTCTAATGCGTTCCATGCTCAGGAAGGACAATGCTTTGGGAGCAGAGATCCAGGCTCTGCTGCTGCCTCACCACCACAGGTACCTCAGATATTGCAGGAAAACTACTGAGATTTTAGGAATAAAACCTTCTCTTGTCTTCCTGTCTCACAAAATGGACAAATTCAGACAGGGGTGAGAGTCAATATTGTCCATGTGACTTCAGATGAAACCATTTCTGGTTTCATCCAGACCTGCTTTGTTCCCAGCAGTCCAGACAGAAAAAAACTAAGGACCAGGAGGTGCTTTGGAAATCAGACAAATTCAGGGCTAAATTCTGGACTCTTTGCTATGCTGGTATGAATACAGTCCTATTGTTCAACACTGTAAATATGATGTGACTATGGACTTTACCCCTGGGGACAGGGGACTTGGGACTTGTGTTTTCCCTGCATCTGCCTGGTGGTTAATCTGGTCAGACCCAAAAGTCCAGAAGTTCACAAAATAACCCAAGGGTAAGGTAAATAGTTTTGAAAAGAACCAAGTAAATGATTTGTGTTATGTGTGTGCAGCCTCCATAGCAAAGGTGCCATCAAAGTGTTGGGTCAAATCAAATCAATCAGTTAAAGTGCTATAAAATATGAATGCAGAGGGACTAGATGAGATCTTGATGTGAATAATAAAATAGTCTATAAAGTACCTGAAATAAATCAATTTTCCTTTCATGCAGCAAATACAAAATGCAGTATATTTCATATTAACTGTGGCTGAAGTGAAAATCTATTCAGATGAAGATATAATATTAGAAGTCTAATCTAGTGAAGGACAACACTGCCTTAAGTGATCATTTACTCCACAGAAGCCTAAGAGTGAGAGTTTTAAAGCTAATTCAGTCCTGGAGATGCAAATAAACACTTGAAGTGATTTGGAAAGACACAGACATATCCTGGCACTAAGTTCTGTTGATGAAAATGTGGTACAGAACATTTGTAAATCTTCATTAGGTATGAAACTATGTTGAAAATATGGCCCCAGGAGTCTAACAAAGTTTGCTCTGAAAATTCTGTAATGGAAATGGCTTTATGTTTCAGATTAAAAAAAAAAGGAATAGCTTTCTTTCTCCTCAAATAGTCTTTACTGTGATATTTATCCTTATAGTGCAGAAAATAATAGAAGTTATGTTTTTAGTTAAAATAAGCATCAAACATTTTGATGGAAAGTATAATATGGGGAGAAAGCCCCACCAAACCGCTTTCAACCCAAAACTCCCACTAAAAGCATCTGGCTGTACTCACTGCCCGTCAGGAAAGGATTCTTTGATGTATATATAAACCCACAGGTCAAATTCATGCAGGAAAAATTTAACAAGTTGGGCAAAAAAGAAAAGAAAAAGAGGAGACCTATTTACAAAACCAGTCTTAGTTAACTCAAAATTATTTAAAAATTAGAAAAATAAACATCCTATTCTGTTTCCTCAAATCTTCTCTCTGTATTATTCTGAGTATTTTTGAAAGTATCAAATAGATGACAAAAGCTACCCGAGTATGATTACTTCATCATTACAAGACACCAGTAAATGGAGAACAGAGTTGGAGGATTAATCTTCCTGAGAAACAACCCAAATCAATCTCAGAGAGCTTCTTTCCCAACCTGAAATGCCAACAAACAACTCATATTCCTTTTAGAGAAAAATGAGATTCCTAAGAGAAAGTCACTGTGTTCACCATCATTACCCTTAATTCCCACTGTGAACGTGACAACTGGAATCCTTGGCACACCCTTGAATGACACCTGAGGATTTGGTGTCTTCCCAACCCCCCAGGAACAGTCAGTCACACATCTCCTTGCTCAGGGACCGACATCTCTGCACTTCCCTCTGTGCCCTGCACAGACACAACATGGGAATGCTGTCCTGGATGGTCCAGCACAACCTGGGGCTGAGCAGGTCCCTCTCAGTGCATTCCAGAAGCTGTAGATGGAACACATTTTTCCTATGTGTGCCTTTCCTGATGATCCCAGGGTCTGCTCCGAGCCTACTGTGATAAATGTCATTATGATTTGTGTCAGTGAAAGCCAAATGGGTTATTGCAGCCCCATAAAGGGAACAAGTTGTTGTTACTACAGAGATGATGTGAATTGTGGTGGGACTGGTTAGTTTCTCTTCTTTATCCAGGTAATGTGACTTATGGTAGAACTGGTTAGTTTTTCTTCCTTATCCAGATAATGTGAATTGTGGTGGGACTGGTTAGTTTCCCTTCTTTATCAGGGTAATGTGAATTATGGTAGAACTCTTTAGTTTCCCTGAGCCCCTATCAAGGAATACATGAATTACAGCAGACAGAACTGACACAATAAACATATGTCACAGACTGTTTAGCATCACACTGTAAAATGTCTATGTCTATAATGTGATGAGTGTGTGTGAATAAGCTGGATAAATCCCCCACCTGTGCTGTGTTCGGTATGTGGTTTTGGGGAGCGAGATCCACAGTGCTGTTTGCTTTCACCATAGAATAAACTCTTACTTGAAAACCCCTTCGGGTCTGAGATTCTGGGTCTCACACTGCCTTCCCAAGGAGTCAGCACAGCCCACTCATCCACAGGCAGCTCCAGAATTCCCCAAGGAGCTGCCACTCTGCTCACCCCTGGTGAGGCCAAGGAACGCCACCTCTCCCTGCTCAGCCTTAATTTCAGTGATTTAGGATTTGCCCTAGATGAACTTAACAGGGCACAATGGATAAAGATATTCAAGGGTAGATTTGAGCTTCAGTAATACTGGTGCAAATCCAGAATTATGCTGGATTTGTGTTTATCTGAGACAAGAATGTAACGTACACAGGGAGGTTTTTTACAGTGCTGCTGTAGTGTTTCTCTATATATAAATGAGTAAATATTAGTTTGCCTAAAATACATTGCTCTTGTAGAAATGATTAAAGGACAAGATGAAAGAAAGAAACCTCAGCCAACTACTGCCTGGAATTGCAACCAGATTTCTTCCTGATGATCGCTTTATGTAGGAATTCTGTTTTACAACATACAGCTTCAATCTCAGCTAACTAGTTACCAAACTTCTATTATTCCTTTCATCTTTTGCTTTCTTGGAAGATACTGCCTCAAGGTCTAATTTATAAATGAGAAAGACTATGCTGTAATTCTCAGCAATAAACAGCAAAACTGTTGTCTTTCTGAACCACTGCAAAACACTAATATTCTTTCCTTAGACTGTAAGTTTCCTTGCACTGATATTCTTGGAAAATTACAGTCTCCTGTGAGGGTTATTGGCCTCTGGCTTATTTATCTGTCACACACTTTGTGCCAGCAGTTAACTACAGTATTTTTTAAGTGCCTGACCTGCACAAATAGCCATGGTGGTATCTAAAAACTATTATAAGCGCCAGTAAGTTGGGGCTGGAAAATATGTTTTATACACTGGACTTTTGATAGGAAGTCCCACAGAAATCTGCACAAGTTGGAGTAAAGAAAAAGTCTCATCATGTTTTAAAGAAAATACTCTTGAAGTTCATATCCTTTAGGAAATTATTATTGCTAAAAAAGGCTGTTTTAGATAACTCATCATTACAAAAGCAGTACTATTTGTGTCACAGAGATGACCTAGCACTAAAAGTGTTGGGGCTTATAACATTCCTGCTTTTAACCTCCCGCTTAAAGTGGCCAAATGTTCCATCCAGGCATTCTTGTTAGGAAAACTCTGAAGTGCTCGGGAGAGTGGAGGTGAACATACCACTGAAATGAAAAGAACAGAGAAAAAACAAACCTAAAAACCAAACCAAGAGATGAAATCACGAAACAGACAAAGGAAGAAGGTGAGAGAGCAAAAAAGGAGCTGGGAACAAAGGGGGATTCTAGTGGGGTGGAGAAGGAGGAAGGGACTGCCACCAAGAACCTCCACAGCAATTCGAAGAAAGACATTTTGCTGCTTTTATCCCAAGCAATTACTCCGGCACCGTCTCCTGTTAAATCCTCCATGACACAAAGAAAACCACCCACGCTATGAAAGACAAGAAGGAAAGATCTATTTGGTGAACAAAACTTCACAGTCCTTCCAAGACAAGGCAGAAGCTTTTATTTAATGTTGTGGCTTGTTGAACACTGCCGATGAGTTGCCGTGCTTACAATAAACAGCTTTTGGGCTTTTTTCAAATGCCTCAGCTTTGCTCCAGTGTGTTTAATCACCTGCAAAAGCTGTTTATTGCCTTGTATACTTCCCCCATCCCGACCATTATCCTTTAAGTCTGAGGCTTTATGGCGAGTCTAAGCAGGCACAGGGACAAGGCTGTGTGCAGGCACAGCTGAAATAAATCCATAGGAGGACTACAGACCATGAAAGTAGAGAGATAAGCTCTAATAATGCAGGGCAATGATTCCACAGGCACTCTGCTGAGCCTTGAAAATGCACCCTCGTTTGCTGAGAGCCACCCTGGCAATCTCACATGAACTGCCAAAGGAAGAGGTATGAATTCCAAGGAAATTTTTAGGGATAGGGAGAGACAAGGCCAGAAAGGCTCATAAAGGACATTTGTGTGCACTTTCCTTCTAAAGGCTTCAGCTTAGAGGCTTGAAAACAGCTGCAAACATAAGAGAGAGTGCAGGAGACCCAGAAAGTATTTAAATGAGATGATGGGATACAGAGCACTTCCTTTGGCAATAGAGAAGCACTACCTGCACTTGTAAAGAACATTATCTAAAATGATAGCAAGACCTGGAGTGGGTCATCAAGCCTTTTTAGTAAAAAAGAGTAGTTTTTCCTCCTGCAACAGGCAGAGACAGATGGATGAATTCAATGCAAATATCTTTAAAGTTGTTTTGCACGTGTTTTTCCTTTGGTCAAGCACATCATAATGTGAAGGCAGGCAGCAGCTGGGTTGCTGCTGAGTTGGAGAACAGAGACACAGAACAGTGTCCAGTGTAACATCAGACAAAGCAATGACAGTGACACACCTTCCTACAGCAGAAAAAGTCCAGTCTCACTATTCTTGTTGTCCTCTGTGTCACCCTTTGTTAGAGAAAAGATGAAAAAAAAAAAAGCTTATTAAAAAATGAAAAACTAAAGCTGACATAAATTGTGTATTGAATGCAAAGGCACAGGGCCAAACACATTGCTTTGTCTTTAATGGCCTGAAATATTTCTGCACATAAGGCATTTTACAGCTATTGACAAGAAGGCTGCCAATCCTTACTCAGTAGAAATTATGAATTTACTACTCCCTGAGTGGTTTTTATAAAAAAAATTATTTGCCTTTTATTAAGAACTTTGGCTATTGAGTGGCTTTTCCATGCCAGGAAAATTGTCATGACTATCTTATTTTTCAACAAGGCTAATTCATTAAATTACAGAGTATTTGACTCAGTAATAAATTTTTAACTTCCAGTGATTTCTCGAGCCCACATTTAATACGTTCTACTGTAAAAACATAGATTCAGTATTTAAAACCCATAGCTTCACTATGTTGTGTTGTATTTTATGCAATAAACTATTTTCTGTTTCAATTATGTTTGTCAAAAATCAGGGTTTTTTACTCCCTAGCAGTATTTATATCAGGTAACATATATGTTAATTCCCCAACTAGAACAAAGATTGTTTGATATCCCCTTCCAAATGGTCTCCTTTGATTGCCCAAAGCCACTCCATTGAGTGGAAAGAGATCTCATTTTAAAGGAAAGAAGCAAAATGTGGCTCATGAAGGATTAGACCAGTGAGGTGTTGCACCCTCAACTTCAAAAGCTTGTGAAGAAACTCAAACCGACACAAAAAGGCCTCCAAAAGTTCTGAATTAAAACAGCAACAGGCCAGAAAAAACCAAAACCCTCTGTAGAGTCAGTGCAGAAATTCAGAAACTGAAGAAGAGAGAAAGGAAAACCACTTAAAGTAAAAATATAACCACAGATTCTTTGCAGAAAAATGATGAAACATTCTGTACGTAGGTAGGGCTCCTTAAGAAAGCATAATTTGGGCAACTGTGGCATAAAGGGACTAATCATTTTAATGTGTTACTTCCTTTTATGGATGCAGCATAAATATCAATGTCTGATTGTGGTTCTTCACCTAAATGAAGGGACTTGGACTTCATAATCAAGTCCTGCAAGCTGAGCTGGTAAGAGTCAAAGCCATAAAGCTTGTAATACATGTTTATGCTGTGCAAAGTTGCAAAAGTAATTAAATAATCTTGATTTTTTTGAAGAAAAAAAATTATATTAAGTCTGTTTAATGGAATCTCACTGTGCTTCTAAGATGATCAGTTGAATTAGATAAAAATTATGACCTTTGAGGCAAGTAATGTTGCAGATGGTAAATAACTGGTTTAATTGTGAAGTCAGCAAGGGTTTCCATAAATGGCAATCTATTATGAAAAAATACATTTCCAGTGAATGTTTAACCCTTTCCTCTCACCAAATTCACTGAAAATTTGTCAGGCTGCCTTTCATTTCCAATGCATTCACTCTGAGGTGTCGCAGACAGCCTGAATTGCTCTACAGTCAAGAAATAAGGAGGGAAATTAATTTCATTAAACTGTAGGCATGTAAAAGGCAGTTTTTCCTCACTGGGAAGAGCAGGTATTTCCTCAGGCTGCTCACAGATGCCTGTGCTGAAGCAGAGGAATGCTGGCTCATGTGCCTGGAGAGAAGCTGGGACTCAAGGCAGGCTCAAGGCAGCACTGGCTGGCTGGGCTTGCTGCAGGTTTCCAGTGCAGCCTCCTGCTCCAGGCAGCACTGCTGGTCCTGCAGAACCCAAGCCAGAGCTTCATCCAGCCCAGGCCCTCGTGGATTTTGTGCTGGAAAGGAAGAACAGGCTGCACCTTGCACAAAGTCCATGCTCACGTGTCTCACTGGGACTTCAGTTTAGCAAAGGAGATCTTTCCTTTCCCCCTGCCTTCTGCAGGTACTTGTGCAGGTGTCCCACAGATGAGGTGTTAAACCTCTGCTGGGGTTAATAAACTGTCCTGAGCAGCCACATATCCACTGCCCAGTCAAGGGCTCAGCTGTGTCCTGAAGCCACCCAAAGGCAGGACGAGTGACAAATCCATTTTATCCAACTAACCGGGATTGTAATGTACCCACAAGACTCAACCTGTGTGTTACAACTGACACTTTTCAGTCACAACTGACCTACTTTAGATGGTAAAGTTTCTTCTTGTACTTTTAAATCCATGAGTAGAAAATGCTGAAAAGTTAACCAGTGAGTGCTCAGCTAATGTATACTCCTTGGCTACAGAGAAGCTCCTCTCCCTTCCTCCAAGTAACACTGGCAGTGGCATATTTGTTACTGTATCTTGCCAGCCAATGAATTAAATTTATGACTTAACCAAGCATGAAATTATGTTTTCAATAATAATTCAATAAAAGCTGCATAAGCTGGGAACAATTACATATCTCATTGAAGAATCCTGTATCACCAAAGGTGTCCATTTCAGTCATTAAATAAAGTGTGATTGCCCATCTACAGTGCACCAAGACAGAAAGCTGATAGCCCAGTTAGCTTCAATGAGCCAACAGAGGATGCAGGTCATAAAGCTTATTGATTGGGCTCAAAATACCATAAAAAGCCAATGAAATGTAACTTTCATTTTGCAAAAAAATTGCAAAATATATCTCTTTAATGCTTTGTGGACTCTTGCTACTTATGGCAGATCTTGAGATAAGAACTATACTTCTCATTCTGGAATTTCTGCTCCAGTTTCCTTGTTTGCAGCCAGTCTCTGTGTGCTTTAATTGGGCTGGCTCTCATCCTCTTTACAGGAGTATAATTCTTTTTCATAGCATTTGATGTGCAGAACTCCTTCCTCTATCTGTCTTCTGCTATTAAAAAAGGATTGCAGTCAGACTAACAGTAATATTTATAAAGTTTGTTGTAATAATTTGACATACTCAATATTTCATCTAGCACAGCTGGTTTATTCTCCCTTTACACACACCAGATGCTGTAATATTGTTCCTGATTTCTGTGTGAAGTGTTCAGTTCAAGGCTGCTGCTCATTTCCACAGCAGGCAGCTCCAGCCCACAGCTCCCTTTCTCCAGCCATCACCTCCATGCTGCTCACAGGGAAACCACAGTCCCAGACCTTCTGAAGGCAGCAGATGGTATCTGGCAGAGGCAGGAAGAAAAGTCCAAGTGCTGGCTTTTCACTCCTCCCAGTAGTTCCCCTCTTTAGGAATTTCTTTAGTACACAGTTCACTGCACATCCCTTTACTCATGCTTAGTTATGCAGGGCACAAGTGGGCACTAAAGAAGGACCAGTCATTATAAGAAAAAGGATTTTAGATGTTGAAATGACATGTGGTTTTACAGCTAAAAGGCTTTCAGGGAAAGACAAGTCTAAGTGGAGGAGAGGATATGAGCAACTTTCATTGGCCAAATTAAATCCTTTAAGTGAGATCATCAGAGAGCTCAGAACTAGCTGAGAAAAACCCTGGATTGAGAATACCTCATCGTTAACAGCATTATCAGAGATCTGGGAAGGAAACAGGATTCTACCACAATAAATGATAGAGATGCAATTGAAATACTTCCTCATTCGTGATGATTTCTAGGTTCTTATCTAGCACCTTATAAAGATTTTCATTAGCACAGCCTTCAATGAACAAACATTTTGGAAGCTGTGGTGAAGAAGGGCATTCACAGCTGTGCTTCTGATTTTATGTTTTTTGCTTATTTTGTAGGGGATGAGAGGCAATCATTAGTGGTCCAGACAGCCACACAGACAACATGACAACCACTGAGAATGAGGGATTGGTCCTTTCATGAGCATATTTTGCCTTCACTTGCAGTGATGAGCATTCATCATGAAAATAAATGGTTTCAGACTTTTTCCTGCTAAATAATTTCTTCTCTTTCTTTGCAATGTTTTGGGAGAGCGGGAACAGCAGGTCATAAAACAGTTGGACACATATAAACATCTTGGTGGTATTTGCAGTGATATTCTAAGGGGAACTGAGTAAACCTTCATCTTCAAACAGCATTTAAAGAACATGACATTTGGAAAAATACCAGTCCATTGAAATAGCCTGCTCTGTGGGCAGAGGCTTCTCCCAAACCATGGACACAAATGCAGAGATGCCCACCACAGCTGGCTGAGCTCCAGGCCAGCTGTGCAGTGCCAACTGAGACACCCTGTTTTCAGCATTTGACTCTGGTTGTTCTCTGAGTTAGCTTTGCTACTTTGGAGCAGATTCTCTCACGTTCCTTTGGCCTGTGAGTCTCAACACAGAGCTGGAAGAGGATTTTAGCTGTGCCCTTGCTCAGTGGAAGCACCACAGTCCTTACAAGTGTCTTGGCATTGCAGTTTGCAGGGGTTCTCAGAAGGCTTTGTGATGCTTTGCCTCCCTCACTGCCTGTAGTGAGGACCAGGCAGGTAAACCTCAGGTTAGCAGCAGTCAGCTGAGCAATCAGCAGGTGCATTTGTTGACACAAAGGAACTTGGAAATAACCACAGCATTTTCTGCCTTTGTCCTTTAATGGAGGGGATCTGTGCAGTACTGAAGTGATTATGGGAGACAGAGGCTGACAAGAAGCCAAAATGAGATTCTGTAGAAAACCAGACTGCATTATTTTTTCTGTCTATGGACCACTCTGTGTTAACAGAAGACTATTGACAAGGAGGCCTCAAAAATCAAACAAGATACAAAAATCCCTTAGGACCAATATGCAGCTACTTCGAGGACTTGGGACATTCGGGTTGTGACAAACGGGTCAGTAGATGGCACAAAACTTTGCAGGATAGTAGAGGACTATTCCACCTAAAACTGGCATACACCCCTGTGCTTCCAAAGAATATTCTTCTGTAAATATATATCTACAAAAGGAGTGTGGTGTAAGCATTGTAAAAAACCTGGATGCAACATCCGTCTGGCCATGGGTAGAACAGTGGTGAGAAGATTTCAAATAGACAAGATAAAGTGCCAGAGTTTTAAACCTGAAGCTGAGATTTAGAGCATGGATTTCCTGCTGGTAGCTGATGAATCTGAGAACCTCTGCAACATCAGTGCTTCTGCCCATGCCAAATCCATCTTTGCAGTGAGCTTTGAGTGCAGAGCTTCTCCCTCCAGCATTCAATATGTGTCTGGGCAACAGCAAACCAGGAGACCTGTTTAACAGTGTTTCTCTGCCTCTAATTGAGCAGGACCCAGTAAATAGCCCCATATTGTGTCAAACAGGGATTTACATCCCAATCCATCTTCAGGCTATGGAAACCATTGCAGCCTGTCCATTTTAGTAACACACTGAAAGAAAAGATCACAACTGTACATTTGCACCAAAAAGCTTATGTCACTCAAAAGTAGCCATTAATGTCCATCACATAAATAATATGCTTTACAAAACTAAACACGAATACACCAATTTGGAAGGACTGTAGTGAGATCAAAAGTTCATTTGTATGATTCAAAGCAATTCACATTGTCCTATTTTTTTCCCCACCCCAAAGGTTTCTTTGCTCAGTACATTTGAACACTATTTTGGGTAGAGGTCTTAAATAGTCCTACATGAAATAGGAGTAGATGAAATACTTAGTTAAGGCTAAATACTTAATTAAGGCAAAGTATCTTCAAAGGAGCTTTTAAGTGCCACCTCAGCACAGCTGTGCTGCCTTTGGCACAGCCCTGGAAGGTGCTGTGATTTCAAGTCATGTCTGTGATACATTTCTTTGCCCTCTCTGTGTGGCAGAGAAGGAGCACTGCAGAAGGTGAGGGTATGGATTTAATACTATTAGGAGCAAACTCTGAAGATTGGCTGCCTCCAGCTGCTGGCTGGGGTACAGAGAAAGGACACATGAGTAAAGGGTAACCCTTTCCTTTTTACCTTTTAAACATTCCTTTTTAAACATCTACAGAAAGCAAAGAGACACCATTTGTCCTGATTAGCCCTTGCCCACCCTTCTCCTTCCTCTTCCTCCTCAGTGTATATCCTGAATGTCTGTGTGGCAATAGGCCATACTGCTGTGTTCTGTGCAACATCCTCTTCTGCCAAACAGCCTCCCTGAGACTGTGGCACTGAGTTGTTAAAATAAATAAGAGTGCAGTATGCACTCTTCTGTGCAAGTTTACAAGATTTATTTTAATCATCTTCTCCAAATTTTATAGTTAAACTCCCTGATGATTTCTGGAAGGCAAGTTTATCTTTCTCCTCCTTTTTCGGCTTGAAAGCTAAAATTTCCATTGGCGGCCCTAACTTGATAGTTTGGGTCTGTTTGTTGCTCAGGGACTTGATAAAAAGGCTGGAGGTAAAACTGCTCAGCTCCAGTGGATTCAGTTGCCAGTTGCACAACACAAACAAGAGTTCCTGGTTCAAACACTTCCCTCAATGACACGGGGCTACCACTCACCCAACAGTGCCATTGGGAGCTCTGATTTCCTGTCACTCCTTTACAGGAGCCACACATCCCAAAAACCACAGGGTACATGCAAAAGGATTATTTTATCTTCCCAATTTTCTTGCAAGGTCTAAATCCTCCTGCAATATACACTGCCCCTTAGATTAAGAACAGTTTCTCTCCCCAAATTTATGCCCATTTTCCTCCTCTGCTCCAGAATCATCTGCTGATGGTTGTTCTCAGCCTGCTGGATGTCACACAGCTTAACTGCCCCCACTGCTCTACCATCCAGATCCCAGTGAGATGAGGAGCTGCTGATCCACAGATTTGGTTTTGATGATGAGAGACAGTTCATTGAGGACTGTTTTTCAGTTTTCCCCCTTAAGCTCCTTTCTGGCATCTAATCCTAAAACACGTAGTTTAATTCTTCTACCCATAAGCAAACTGTGCCCGCTTCAATTTTCAACCATCAGGGATTAACAGTGCAGGGAGGGCAAACAGTGAACTCACACTTCCCTCTAACACCAAACTGCTTCTCAGAACTGTCAATAGCACATTTGGGTGCCAGGGCAATTTGTTTTCCACCCTGGCAGCAGTGGCATTTATCTCACAGCACCACTGAGAGGTGTCTGCTCTACAGTACCTGGTCCAGCTGCAAGGCAGGAAGAAATCCCCACCAAATACATGGCGATTTCTTGATTTGATCATTTTGGATGGAAGGGAGAATGGTATAAAGAAAAAAAAAAGAAGAGGAAGAGAACCTTTTCCCCAGCTTCCTTGATTTGTCAGGAACTGGGTCCCTGGGAGCTCCCCCTTCAGAGCTGCCACCAGCAATCCCTGTGCCTGCTGCCTGCAGAGCTGTTGGGAGAGCTGGGTCAGCACCTTGGGGCCACAAACAGATCCTCAGCCCAAGGGATCTCCTGCCCACATGGGCAGAGACACCCAACACACATGAGAAAGTCTCCCCCCTCACACATCCACTGGTGTCCACAGTTACAGAATTCCAGAGCAGTTTCAAGCCCAGGTGAAGGCAGCTACCACAGCTATGGAGCTGTTCAAAGTTCTGAATGTCACCTTCCTAAAGGACTGATAACTGAACATAATATGGAACCAACATTTGCTTTCTGAGAAGAAAAAGTCTCCAATATACAAAAATCCCATTGAACTGCCAACACGAACTTGGAAAATGTCAAGGCCAGGATTTCCCAGGGGGAGAGGGATGTGGATTCTTATTAGTTGTGGTTGGCATGACAAGTGTTTTGCCTCAGATGAACTGGTGGCAGCTGAACAACAATCTTATATATGCCTACATCTTCCCCAGGTATCTTGACTTCGATAATATGATTCAACTTCTGTGTACAGAATGACCTGGAACATCCCCATTTATTACAATGAGCTCTCAGGTAACATTTCTTTGATATTGTGCCAAAAGTACTCACCCAATAAGATATAATAATATCTTAATAAGTTTCAATGTTACACATTTAGTAATGTTTGTAACAACAACAAAAGCAATGAACGATCATCCTTCTGAGACCAGGAATGTGTTTTAACAGTGCTAAAATACCAAATTATATTTAATTTTAAGCACACAAAGTGAGGAGACTTGCACACTGTCCTGTTAGAGCAGGATCAGTGTGAGAGAAAAAAATCTCCAGTCTTTTCATATCTGTGACTACAGTCCCAAGTACAGAACCACTACAAACAGAAGATATATGTGACTTCTGCTTCTGCAAGCCTTGACATAAATATCCAGGTTTATAAATAGACCTAAGTGCAGGATGAAATAAATCCAAGTAAGATACTATCAAAGCAATGCACGATGTCTATTAGAAGATAGAAAAGAGGTATTAAGAACAATAGTAACTATTTAGTAGTTGGAGGCCAGCTGCTGCTCCAATGTTTTCTCTGAAGTCTCATCATTAGGAGCTGAAAACTGGAAAGCAGCTAAGGAAAGAGAAGTCCCAACACAGAGTGAGATCTAGACATTGAACATATGCTTTTCCCTACACATAGTCTACTACCAGCAAAGTTTGCAAGTACTTGTGAAATAATACTTAACATTGTTTTTCTGATCTAAAGTCAATGAAAAGGGTGAGTAAACAAGTTATTTTAACCCGCTGCTTTCATTTCATCTTCATTTACTAACAGACCTGAGAACATGCAATACTGTAGAAGCATTAGAAACAATTATTTAAGCAGCAATGCATTTCAATTTTTATTCATTAAAGTTTTGATGTTTGCATCAGACTTCTGACTTTGTAAAGTCACTCTAAATCAAAAATCATATTATTAAGCCCTCCTAAAATTTATCACAAGTCAGTTTACAGATGACATTGATGTCTTATTGCTATGCATTCCTCCTGGACCATTTCTAACAATTCATTTTTTATATTCCTGCAGTGCTGAAATATGGTTCACACGAGTGTCTGTCCTTTTAGTAATCACCAAAGCAAAGCTTGGCAGTTGTCATATATTGCACTCTTGAGAAAAATGCTGGTAATACTCTGAATTGATTGAACAGCATGGAATCAGAGCTAGCTGGCAGAGAAAGCATTTAACTGATTTCAATTCATAAATCTCTTCTCTCCTGTTTTGCTTTAGAAGCTGCTAAATGTCGCCATTATCTTGTGATGCACAGAATGAACCAATTATTTATAAAGATATTAATTTAAATAATACCTGATTGCATTCATTAATGTTCCATGTGAGGAGGTAGATGTATGGATCTTGCTGAGTAGCCTCCATTTATGCACACTGAGCTACAGAATGTCTGTAACAGTCCTTGGCCAGCAGACATTGAGTTATTTATTTCCCCAGAGGTCAACATCAGCTACCATGCCCTTTCTTGTTTCAAAAATAAAGTGATTTTAAACTGAATTTTACCTCCTTAAGGCCACAATTTAAGTCCTTGGGTGTGACCTAAACTGATTAATAAGACCTAACGTCCCTAGTGTGATGAGGTTTAATTAATTGGCAGGGATGGACTTTGTGCCTAAAGCAAAAACTGTTGCTTAAAATGTTTTTAGGAGGGAAAAAAAAAAAAAGGTGTGGCCACTAACTGTAGCTCAGTCTTATAGAATCTTGGAAATAGGATTATTGGAATTAAGTCCACAGAGAACCAGGAGATCAAAGGCAAATGGGCTGCATTAAGGCAGAGGACAAAGTTTGGAGGAACAAAGGCAGAGCTCTTGCACTGGTGAACAGAGGAAGGAATCCCAGCACAGGATCAACTCAGTGGGAAGGGATGCGGTTTGTTCAGCCCCCACAATCATCCCTGACAGGCTGGAAATCCCAGCTTTGGAGACAAACCCACAGTGCTGTCTGCTCAAATGTCACCGGACTCCACTGCCAGTGAAGTTGTGCTGCTGTGCTGTGGCTGATTGCTTTGGTGCTCATGTGACTCCAGAGCAAAAAGGCAGAGAAAGTAAAACAGTGTCATTCTTTGTGGCAGAGTGAAGGAGTGTGATTTGCAAATTAATAAGAGTTTGTATTGTTTATTAAAAAGGGCTGTTTATCTGAAAGGGGCTGCATGCTAAATTCATTAAAATGGACAATCAAGAGACAAAGCTGGGCCTGAGAGAGAGATCTGAAACCTGGGGAGTTCCCTCAAAAGCAGCATTTCTGCTGGGGAACTTCTCTGCGTGTAAACTCATTAAGTATCTTGTGCTGAGATTCTGCATCTTGAAATCCAATTATCTCTGTCAATGATACTCAGCCTTCAGGACCTGAAAAGCCACTTTCTCAGGAAATGGAGAATCACACAGACAAAATAACACAGTCCAATTCAGAGTTACATCTGATGGTGCTTGAATTGTAAATTGTGTGACCTGATCCTGCCCTGCAATCACTGGACACCATGGAAGGCAATATATTATTGCTCCCTGGAACTTTGCTGCAAAAAAATGGATCAAAGTGGTATAAATATTTGGCAAATGGCATTGCCATCCCTTTTGCTCCTAAATGGAAGAATTTTCTCCTCAGCCTCATGCTCCAAGTTACTAATAAGAGAGCTGATGTTTAACAGGCCACAGACTGTGCTGTTCTGCCCTTGTGGGCTGTGGGTAGGAAAGCAGTGATGCCCTTCAGGCTCTTCTGTCAAACCAGCCCTTCCTTAGGAACAAGACAAATACTATTTTATTTCCAAGTCATCAAAAAAAAATTGTAGGCAAGTCTCAGTCTGGTTTACTAAAAGGCTTTCATTACTAAAACAGGAATAAAATAAACTCCCTAAAGGAACAGGCTAGGAAGGTATGTGGTTAGGGTGAAAACTTCTGGCAGAAATTCTGTAATGGAATGTCTTGGAAGAGTTTTGGTTTGCCAAGGTGGAGAGTGAGAACTGAACAGGTAAGTGGTTTACAGGAATTACTTAAGAGATAATTGGTTTACAGAAATTAAGCGCTGCCCCAGTTGTCCAAAAATAAAGCCCAAGGGAAATGAGTGGTAAGGAATGAAAGAGGTGAGAGGAAGTATTAAGTCAGTGACCACATCACCCAGGTGTGTGTTATCTGAATTTCTCTACACTGGTCTTGGACTCTGTTCCTGTGCCTGAACCACTTCTGTTCTTTCTTGATTTCAAAAGCAAGGCACACAAAGTAGAACTGTTGTTTTCAAACTCAGATAAAACTGATTTCTAATGTAATATGTATATATATAAAATCTGTTAAAAATGTGAAGTTACTGTTCCAAGAACAACTGCACTGAACACTTCCTTCCTTCTAACTCTCTTACAGCTTGACTCTCCTCCCCTTTCCAAAAGAGGTTTGTAATTCTGCCTGTGTGCATCTAGCTGTCTCCCTTGTTCACTGTGCATGTAAGCTAGCTTATTATAACTCTGATTTGAAACCACATCGAATCCCTGTTTTATTTATTCACCATTTTTCTTAGGATCAGTTCCATAAAATCTTTTCATGTACACCATAATCACAGTTAAGTCTTGTCTAAGAAAATCCTTGGCTGCTGCAGCAATTGGTTCAGAGCTCTGAAAACCAAAGTTTTCCAGCCCCTCTGAAACACACCTCTATTTTTAACATATAAAAAACATTACCAAAGAAGTGAACACAAATACACTACCTGCCAAATCAAATCCTCACTGAAGCCTTAACTGTGAGCAAAGAGTTTTCATTAAGGCCTCAAAATTGCAATCTTTTTCTCAAAGGAGAATTTTGATGGAACTGTTTCAGAGTCCTCTGTAAAACAGACTGCAGCCAGAATAAATGCTGCTCCTGTAACCAGGATAATCTTGGGGAGTGTGGTGAGAACACCTCAGCACTGATGGAGCATCTCCCAGCTTGTCAGTGCCTCTGAAAATTTTATCAATAATCAGACCTTTGCTTCAATCTGAGCTGGTGTAAAAACCCAGCTGAATTCTCAGAATTGCTAAGGACATTGAATATTCTGAACCTCCTGGGTTCGACTCAGTGACAGCTGCCACGTTCTTGTCTTTCATGTTTTGTCACTCTGTAATTTATAAATAATGTGAAATATGTAAGCCTTTACATAAATAGTAGAGTCAATAAAACTCCTTTTTTTTTTTGTATCAAAATGAAAAACCTCAATGCATTACTGTTTAAAAAGCAAAATGTATACATTCCCCTGAAACCTGTGCCACAGTTGGAAGCACTACTGTCCTTCAGCAATAACAACAGCACCTTTTCATCATTTCTGTGATGAAGCTTCCATCAGTTCTGATGTGTTTGCACAGGTACCACCAGAACCTCCATGGGATGGACAGAGCAAATTCCTAAAATCTCTGCTGTTGCCAGCAGGTATCTCATTTGTCATGACAACAAACAAAGAGAAATCACTCCTGAATAACCTTTTGTGAGAGTCTCTGCTTGCTCTGATACTGTAATTACAGAGTCTTTCATCTGCACTATTCTGCACTACAGATTGGATAAGAGACAACTGCCTGCATGGAATAAGCAATAAAAACTTTAAAATACCCTTTCAAGCACCCCCACATATGGGCAACAACTCAAAAACATTACAAACTAATGAGTATTTCTAAGACTGCTAACAGGTTCAAGATGTTTTATTTATAAAATAATTTCAGAATTGAAATATCAACCCTTCAGCTGGATAAACAGAATTGATAATTCAGTTATTTGAGGAGTGTCCTTAAAACGCACTACATTGTTATTCTGCCTCAAAGCTGCCAGATAAAAGTAAATGCTTTAGAAATATAAAACAGAGCAAATGTTTTTTAAGTCTACTAACTTCTTTGATTTTGTCTACCAGAACATGAGCACCTACCTTTCTTCCCCCCGTGTTCAGGCGAAGTGGAGTTAAGAAGGGATCAAAAATCATATGGCTGGTTTCAATATTGACAGGTGACTGTCTTTTCCCAACAGAGCAAAGATTCCAGGCTGAGTTCACCAAACCCCAAAAGGAGGGCACTGCAAAATATAAGAACGTGCAAGTTTAAGGAAAGCTTGGAAAGACTGGAGCAGCACAGGCAAGGCAGGTGGCCAGGTAATGAAACTCATCAGGTCGTCTGCACACACACAGGGAAACTGAAAACAGGCAAAGTAACACCTGGTATTTAAAACTTCATATACAAAGATCAGAAAGTGTTGCTTCATAAAGTTTTGTATCAGGAAAGAAGGTTGGGTTGGTTTTTATTCCTCTCTTGAAGGTACCTAGATAAAATCCCAGATTCAATAACAAAGAGGTCCTTTGCTAGTATAGAATATTTACTCAGCAAAAGGAATGTGACTCACTAGTCCTTATGCTCACTTTGCATATAGTCAATGTGTCCTTGAACTGCAACAGTCCCACCCTACTCAACGTTTAAAAGCCTTCATATTAAGCAAAATTCATTACAAACCACAGAAATGAAACCACAGTTACAAAACTGAAACTCACACATTGTGATCGAGAGAACAGGACCCCTCTCTGGACAGGTACTACCTGTTCCATTTCACCCAGAAATTCTGTTCCATTCACCCCAACCTGTCTTCAGACAAAGCTTTGATGCCAAGAAAATCTTGTTGGAAAGGTCATACTCTGGTTGTGAGGAAGGACAGTTCCTTCCATGACTGTGGAATGTTTTGCAACATGGAGGGATCTCTGATTGTGGACAAGCCGAGTTACTTTCTGCACCCCTAACTGGAAAACAATGTGATGTAACTACATATTAATTCTTATCAGGTAACTGCAGGCTGTAGGTCACCCTGCATCTAATCTGCAGTTCAGAGACAAGATCAACCTGAACAACTCTTTGGGTGCTGAAAAAATTCCTGACTAAATGAGTGAGGAGCAACTACAAGACACAGAGAGGACACATTTAGATTTGTGCCTGCACACAAGACAGTCAGCTTTGACTTTAGCAGAATTGTTCTGTAGTTTTGTGGAGCAGGTGGAAATTTCACAGGTGTGAATGTGGGTTGCAGCTTTTTTTGCTTTAATTTTATTTTTTACATGTTGTTAGAAGTTTTCATAGCCCCTAAACCTCAGAATACTCCTCTAGTGTACCACTGGTGTGTGACAAAGCCCCCAAAGCCAGGCTGGGGCCCTGGGGCAGGAGCACAGGTGGGTGCTGGTGGGTGGAGCTGCAAACAACCCATCAGTGGCTATAAAAAGCTTTTTGGTTGCTGCAGTCTTTTGTATTCAGGACTTTGCAGTTGCTCCTGCTGGTGGTTTTTGGCTGCTGTAGTGGGAGCCAGGTAGAGTTTCAGGCTGGATTTGAACTTTTTTTTTTTTTTTAAGTTGATGTAATTCTTTGGGAGGATGTTCCTGGATCCTGGAGGAAGGTGGCCTTAGGAAAATGGCTCATCTTGGTGAGTGTTTTATAGATCTCAGTTCTTCTTGCCCTCGAAGTTTGACTGTATGGAGGTGTAAAACTTTGGGTTTATTTATAGCTTTGTGTAATTTTTCTACGAAAATAGATAAAGTTTCTGGGGCATCTCTCGGCTGTTGCTTGCACAGCAGAACTTGAGTGTGTCTGTGCAGGAGTGATGGGAGGTGTTTTGCAGCTGTTGAGTACCTGCCTACTCCAGGAATTCATGTGCTACTGTCCACAGATGTTACTTTTATTACAAAATACCTGAAAATTCAATTTTCAGCTGAAACTCTTCCTTTCTTTGTGCCACTCAGTGCAGCTACAGGTGCTTCATGTGCAGGTGAACTCTATTAGTCAACACTGACATGGTGCAGCCTTCAAAGCTTAAAGTTTCCTTGCATGTAAATTTGAAGTGACTGTGTGCTCCTAAAACCTTAAATTCAGTTTTTCTTTACACCTGGAAGAGACACTCAAATAATCAACTCCTTTTAGTAGCTACTGTGTGATATCTCCAAGCAGGGATGGGAATGCAATGATCAGGGAAGAGCACCCAAAACTGATCAGAATTGTGTCAGTCATCTTTCATTTGACTAATAAACCCTGTGTGCAATCACCCCACAGGAGGTCAGTGGAAGACCTTTAAAATCAGTGAAGGTTTCTGTGAGCAGACAAATTAATTGGCAGTATGGTCTTAAACATTCATCTGACTCCTCTGTTTGCCTTCCCAGTCAGTTCCCACTTCCACTGCAGACCTACAAGACTATGGAAGTTCACAGAGTATATTAAATGATGGGGCTAATGCTTTGAAATGAGTAAAAGAAATGCAGTGCAATTAAACCAGCACACAACTATTTGTGCTATTTTTTCAAAAGAGACATACTATAGGAGATAATTTCTGCTTTTGTTAGAGAGAAAAGCCTTCCTTATAGAGAGGCCTAAAATAAAAGTTCAGGTTGATTGAGATAGCTTGGTTTCCCTTGATAAATTCCCTTGTGGTGTTATCTGTGTTGTTATTTTAAAAAATGAATTAATGATGAAACTGCAGGATCAAGAGGGAAAACATTAAAAGGGAAATCTGTTGCTTCAATGGTTTCAAGTATTACTAAAAAACCCCATTCTGGTCAGAAATACTGTTAGTATTGGTAAAAAACAAGTCTTTAGCAAGCTTTTAAAAAATAAATAAACTAGACATGGTAAGTGCAATAGAATGGCCAATCAAACAGGCCAGTGCATTGTCTTCAAGCTGATAGTAGTTAAACAATTTATGATGTAACTGGGATTGACCCAGAAAGGCCGCACTGGAAAATACCTGCTATGAGGGAAGGTTTTATAATGTTATTTCTGGTTCTGCCAGGGAACTGCTCTCTGTGCTGTGCCTGTCCCCAGGAGCTCCAGGACATGTAGCTCCAGCACTGTGATGTTGCACTGCAAAGGTCAGGGCTGTCACCAGACATGTAAGTCTGTGCTTCTGCAATCTTGGATTCCTTTCCCAATGCTTGGGAATTTGTGCTTCCCAACCACTCCAATATGTTGCTGGTTTCTCTTTGGGTGCATAAAAAGAAAGTGCAGCAGTGGGAAACCTGCCTCAGTGACGAGAATGACAGCTTGTGCTTCAATCCAAGGTTAATTAAGGATGACTGACCTAAGTCTGCACACCTAAGTTAACCAGTGGATGGGGATATTAAGCAATATTAATGTCTGATTACATTTAATTAAAGTAGTTAGTGCTGCTGCTTAGATGCTCAAAGTAATCTAGAAGTACTTAGAACTGTAGTAGAAAAGTCTAAGGAGGTTCATGTAGGAAACCAAGACTTAAACACAAGTACTGAATTAACTGTTTGATCTAAAGAAATTATTGCATGAATCTAGGGAAACATATAGGAATACTTCTATTTTCATTTCACCTCAGCTAGCAGACAAGCTTTTACTAGGGATTAAGTCATTAATCTAAAAGTAGCACCTTCCCCACAATTATGCTGTATTTCCACAAAAATCTAGCCCTGTTGGGAATATGTTGCTGCTCTGTGTGGACCTCGGGAGCATTTCAGGCAGCAGCCCATGTCCTGTGCAGTGCAGGAACTGCTCTGAGGGGCTGGTTTACATGCAGCCCACACAGCAGCTCAAAATCTCATTTAACAGGGGGCTCCAACTTGGTTATATTACCAAGAGTCCACGTATGGTGATGGTGTCATCTCTGCCTTGCTCTATAAATCCTCCTAAACCTCAGTGCTTGAGGGCTGAGCTTTTCCAAACATAGTCCATAAGCAGATGGTGATAAGTTTCTGTATGATCAATGCCTTCAACCTTCTCACAGCAGAAAAGGGGATTCAAAGTTGATTTCCTCTGTATGTTGGTACCACTATGGACAACAGACACTTGTGTGTGTTATATGGTGAGAGGGATTGCTTCTATTTTATACCCAAGCAGAAATCTGACATCTTTATTCAGTCTGTATCTTATTGCAGCTGCTCTTTTTTCAATTTACTGGGAACAACTTATATTGAGATGTATGGAGATGCTCTAGTATCAGCATGACACAATAGAATGAGGGATTCTGATGGCTTTTACCAAACCTATGAATAACAACAGTGAAATAATAGCAGCCAGGACAATAAAGCAAGGACTGAATGCTATTCTCCTGGTGATGAGTACCAAGGATTTGCCTAAATAAATAAAAGCCTCCCCTCTCCAGGGACAAAGCAATGAGTGTCCCATAAGGATGCCCTTGTGCAGGCAGAGCAAACTTGCAGATGGGCATATTAGCATTGCCTGCAGTGTGTGTTGATGGGAACAGGCTGCACTTGTGCTGGGAGAGGAGGCAGCAGTGTTCCCAGTATGTGTAGGATCTCTGAATTGCTTCATCTTGGGAGAAAATGATGCTGGACTCAAAGGATGAGGTTGTGAAAGTTGTGGGCAGGTAACCAGTGTTAACTGACCCAGTCTGAGCAATGAAAAGACTGGTTTAGGAGTAACTAGATAGAAGCAACACTTTTTTGGTGTCAAAAATGTGTAGATGTGGTGCTGAGGGACGTGAATTAATGGTGGATGTGGCGTTTGGGTTAATGGTTGGACTGGATGATCCTGGATTTCTTTTCCAACCTTAATGATTCTGTGTTTACATCATACGTATCATACTACACTGAATTCAGTATCTCTTTAGGAATGAAATCTTATGTAGTTGATTTTTGTATAACCCAGTGAAGAACTAGATAAAAATGAAGAAGTTTGTTTAAAAGGAACACATGGTTGGTAAAATGGACACTGGAATTGCCAGCTTATGAGTGCTAAGGGGTTGTGGGTTGTTCTGAACCTTTGTTTAAATAGGGCTAAAAAGACAGTAAGCCTCAACAGGGGAATAAAGGAGGTGGTCAGAAGTAAGAGAGCATCCTTCAAAAATGCTGTTCAAATATGAAAAATGGAAAAGAGGATAAACTCTGACAAGCTGAATATAGAACTAAAACAAGACCTGTGAAAATGAGATATTGAAGAACAATTTTCTAAAGGCTTAAAAGCTACTTATAACATTTCTAAGAGTACAAGAAGCAAGGATCCTGACTGAGTCTGTAGGGTCAGCTGGTGATCAGGCTGTAAGAGGAGCACAGCAAAGATTGTGTGGCAGCAAAGCAGTATCAGTCCTTTTCCTTATTGCTTACAAAGATGCCAAGGGACGTTCTCATACATGAATATGAGAAACTGTGTCAAAATCATGCACCAGGAAAATTACTTTGAATATAAATTGATAAAGTGAACAAATTCATTAGGGTCATTCAGAATTGTAGGGTGAGTAGCACAGTGACTTCAATTGCCAAAGTCCTCACTTAAAATCTGCATCATTCTTGGAGAGACAAAGAGTACCAAATGGAATCATATTATTGGAGTTTATTTTTGCAGATTTTCCCCAAGGTATCTGCCACTGGTCAGTGTCAGTAACACGAGATGGAGTCTAGTCAAGACAGTAAAGCTATTTCTGTGTTGTACTGCAGTAAGACCATTACTCCCTCTTTGAAGTTTGCTCAACTTTCAAGAGCACAGATTTTCTGACTTTCACTTACTCCAGAGTTCATGAGTTTAAATGAAAGGTGCAGCAGATCTTTGTTTATGTTTTGAAGCTTTAGCACTGGCCCTGGCAATGACATAAAACACAGTCAGATTGTATTTGTGAAGCGATTATTCTTGCCCTGTGTAATTACTGGGCCCTCAGATAAAATCTCAAGCTACTTTATTGAAGCTGGGAATTGAAACCACAGAGAATCAGCTATCTATGTACATCAATAAAGCAGTCCATTAATTATTTCCACCTACTCAGCTTGAAGAAAATTATCATACTAATGCCTCTGGATAACCACATGACCTGCTCTGCTTCTACATAAAAGCCAAACGTGAAGTCATAAAGGCTTTGAGAGATAAATCAGGGACACCAAAGAAATGGTAGAGGATAGAATGGCATTCATCTCAGTAATTGGTCACAGAAACCTCCAGACTGCAGTCATTTTAGACAGTATCACAATGGTTTCAAATTTAAGAACTGAAAGTATTCTGATTTCTAAGAAGCAAAGAGTTGATAGCTGAAATATGTCCTCAAGAGGAAGGCAGCATTACCATTATTCAAGAGATAGTAAAAAAATATGAAAAATTTTCATAAATCTTGACACATAAAAAAATGAAATTGTGAAGAACTCTAGCAGCATCATACTCCATACTGCTGATTCCATGCTCCTGATTCTATGCTGGTCTGTTCAAGTATCATCTTCCCTCTCTATGAAGGATATTCTCAATGACAAAAGCTCAACTGTACTGGTTAAATGAGAGAACAGCAAACTGGAAGGGGGAAATTAGGATTTAAGATTCTGGAAAGATGCTTTCTTTTAAGAAGTGGTAATTTTCTGCTATGCCTTTAATAGAGACATCCTGCCATGCCCTCTTCAATTTACCTTTTAAATTATAGCAGCTTATTTCTGCCTAATTAAACATTTTCTTAAATTGAGATTCCTACCTGGAAAAAAAAAATTAGCAGTGACAATTAGTGATCTCAAGCCTTGCAAAGCTTTTGCTTATTTTTATCTACACATTTGGAATATCAGGGCAGAACACAGCTCCACTTCTTTCCTTGCAGTGATTAAATCAGACTAATTCACTTCTATAAATTACATTAATTTGGGGGTAAAGAGGAGTTATACAACAATATGTAATTACATTGTTCTCTGCCACACCATGGTGAGTTAACAAACACAATAAAACTATACAATCAAAAGCTGGTCTAGTGCTTCTGAAAAATATAGGTCAGCTGCTTCTTAAAGTGCTTACAGATCTTTTCCTGTTGTCTCTTCTTTTTGCATTATTTGTATGGCAGCAGTAGGGAAGGGCATCCATAGACAGGTGTATCCAGGTCCAAAACCAAGCAGGGTCAGTGACAACCTTCTAGGGCCATGGTGACTACTGATCTGAAAATATGATGTGCTTCTCTTATTCCAGCCAAAAAAATGTTGGGAAAGTCTTGAGGAAAAATGGTCTTTCCATGTAATGTGAGTGAAGTTCCTGCTGCTGAAAGGTTTAGCAGAACCATGGCAGGAACTGGAAATAAAAGCAGATTAAAGGAGAGTTTGGTTTAGAAGCTACATGGAAAGTGGAATGTTAAGTGGAGTTGGCACAAATTGCTCATTTAAGTGTCAGTCCTAGGTAAAGAAAATCCTTCTTAGCAAAAGAGCTAAAAATGAAAGGGGAGAAGAGGGAGGGAACACCCTCTCCCTCTTCTCTCAGCACAAGACATTGAGAGTGCCCATGGGCTGGCTCTGTGCCTGTCCCTGCCACTGGGCAGGCAAAGGACAGACTGGCAACCACAACAGAGCACATCTGCCTGACACTCACTGTAATTTGGGGGGTGGAAAGGAGGGAGAGTTAGGACTGGATTTAAGTGAAGGCTGAAAGGGAAAAAGATGAAATGAAAAAAAAAAAGCTGTGATGGTCATTCTGGATTTTAAAGAGGGTTTTGGATTGAAATGTAGGAAACCCAGATTTTTGAGCTATTGTATGATCTCTGATTTTTTCCTCTTCATATTTGGCTTTTCTGGTTGTGCTGTGGCTGCTGCTGTGAAATTGGGCACTGTGGCTGCTGCTGTTAAAATGAATGACTGTTCTGAGGCAGGGTGAGTGAAATGCAAGATTTTAAAGATCCAGAAGAAAGGCAAAGAAAGCTTCACCTGGATGAAATTGGAACAGAGAAGAAAATCTTCAGAGAAAAGTAATTTAGCACTTATTGTTTTAAGGAAAGGGGAAAGACTGCTTATCTAGCAGATACCTTGAGCTCTGTTCTGTAGATTCAGCTTTATTTTAATGTCTTTGGGATACTATCGATCCTTCTGCTGAAAAATATAAATGAAAGGAGCAACATGAAAAATAACAAAAGACAGCATATTTATTCTATCAAAAGTGCTCTTTTTGGGTATCCCAGTGCTTCACAGCATCCTGTTACTAAAACATAACTCTCGGGTACCAAGTTGGAATTTTACTATTTATTGCCATATTCAGTGTGTGTCTGCATTTGTTAGTGCTTCCTTTGTTAGGATGAATATAATGAGCATCCCACCCTGAAATTATAGGGCATCAAGGGATTCAGTTTGGAGGGTGAGCTGTGAGGAGCACCCAGCAGGGGTTAACCAGTGCCATCCTCCAGAACATGTGTAGTATGGCAGCCTCCTGAGTTGCTTGTAGCTCTGCACTGTCTTGGTTTCCCACAAGACCCTTACTGGTACTGGCAGCAAGGAATGCAGAAATGCCCTGGACTCTGCTGACTCATAAAGACAAGTGAGCTGCAAGCACAGAGTTCACCACTGAGTGCTGCAGTTTGTATCTGTAATGACAGTTCACGACAGAAACAGTGATGTCCTGTGCTCTGGTGTCTTCTGGAGTAATCACATTTCTCTGACCCCATCCCACAGGGCTCTGGCTCTGCCTGGGGATTGCTGTTCCCACAGTGAGATTACCAAAACTCTGTAACTTTGATTATTCTTGGAAAGGCCAGAAGTCCTAAGGACAAATGACTTGATGCACTCACAGGCTGGAAAAAATGTCTGGGCAATACTGATCTCTCAGAAGTCCAACCCAGTGCTGCCAAGCCACAACTCTAAACAGAGGCATTACTACAAAATATTTTGGAATGGGAAGAAGCCTTGGCTTCTCTTCAACTGCTACATCAAACTGTTCAGCTAATTGCTGTCCAGTGATTGATCTCTCACTGAGTGGTCTACTGGTTTTCCTCTGTGTGGTGAGGATTCTGAAGGTCTGCTGTTTGTTAGGGGAGAATGTGGTCCCTGCTCCTCTGACAACCTGTTGTACGTGCAGCCTCTGCAGATGGGCTGCTGGTCAGCACAGAAACCAGCTTAACCCTTACCCAGGAAAAACCTGCATGTTCAGGGAAAACAGAGATCTCTTGAACCAAGTGATCCATTTGAAATACTCCTGGGGTGTTTCTGGTACCCTGTACATGCAACAGGCAGAAACAGAAAGGGCTTTGTGGTCCCTCCGCCTCAGGACAGACCTGGTTGTATGGGAGTACCAATAACTGAGGATCTTCTAGAGAAATCTCACCTGCTGTCTTCTCCTTTCCTCCTCAGCAAGTGTTTGCATCTTGTGGGTTTCTGCAACACCTGACAAACATCTCACACTGAAATCCCTGTCTGGGATGTAAGGGGATAGCTGAGTGCAGGGCTATTTTTTGTTTCATGCCACATTATCTGGTTTCTGTATCCTGTGTGCACACCATGGGACAAATACACTGCATGGGAAATGCAATGGTTTCCCCCCCCAAATGTCCCTGCATCATCAATCAGCTGAATGTCAGCAGGTCACTGGTATGAGGAATGGAAGGCTGGTCATTACTGGCCAAACTTTCAGAAAGGTTGAACTGTATTCACTGAAATCAGGTGAAAATAAGGGAAGATAGGAAAGGATGCACTTTTTCTTGAAATACTGGGCCACTTACATAATCTGCCAAGTCTATCAGTGTGGTGTCTAGTCCCAAAAAATCCTATATAAACACATAAATATTGAATAACTTCTTGAGGAGAAAAGAAACTGCACTGGTGCAAAGGTACAGACCCCTGCAAACCAGAGAACAAATAAAATTATCCACCTTCCCAAATAGCTAAAATGTGACAAATAGCTGGGGAAACATGTCATGTTATGCACATCCTCTCCCTTCAGGCTCCAAACCTGCTTCTGCTTGCTAGAGTTGTTCAGGTGGGTCTGTCTAAGAACTCTCTTGGCTCTTGTAGCATGTGCAATACTGCATGCTTGCTACATTTCTGCACAGCTATCAGTTAAAAACATGTTTTCTGTATTTAATTCCATGAGTCTGCCATCCTTAGGAACTTTTCTACCATTGGACTGTCACATGGGCTGCTCAAATATCTTGCAGGTTTGCTATTGCCAAGGTCATATTTCAAACCTTTTGGGCCATTAATGCATTCAGTTTTGAACTGTGCTGTGAATTCTGAGCTCCCAGACAACCTCGCTGATCTTGCTGAGGCTGCTTTTGGACAGAGACATAGCAAATGCAACTGCTGAGTTCTGCTGTCACTGAGGAAGCATTTTGCAAATATATTGGTTTTCACGAGGCTGTGAAGGTTCTGAAATACTCACCTAAAGGTGTGTTTAATGATACCAGGAAGTGTTTTTTTCATTTACCTTCAAGTTTCGCATTCAGACCCAGAGGAATGTTTGACAGCACTCCCACCAGGCAGTAACTGGGAAGGTTCTCAGGCTGGTTTTCTCTGCACAGAAACCAGCTCCCAAAAAAGGGAAAGGAAGCAAAGAAATACTCTAGGCATTGCTTGGGAGTGGAGAAAGGGAGGAGAGAGTGCTGGATGTGATTGGACGAGACGTGGACAGGACCTTCCAAAGCACGGCAGTGGGAGGTGCACACTGACCCACTGCCATGCCACACATTTTGGGGAAAAGGCAGATGGCCTGGAAATTCCAGCAGCTACAGATTCAGTCTGTGGAAGTGGAATTTGTTGAGTTTAGCACAGAATACAGGTTTTGATCTCTACTCTCATAGTTTTGCTGTCTAAATTTTAAAGTAACTCTGCAAAAGATTGGTGTAAGTGTATATACTTCTGTCTACCTCCTTTGGTTACATTACAGGAACTAGAACTTTAGTGCTAAGAAACTGAAGTATGGAAGATGAGAACATGGATTACTTTTTAATTTATTTTTAATGCTTGAATTTGTTTAAGAAAAGGCCTTCTCAAGTGCTACAATATCTTATTAAATCAGAAGTGTTGAGTAAAACTCCACCAAGGTATTGCCACAATTACTGCACCAAAAATTAGCCCAGAGAGGGCAGATCAGGTGCTCTTAAAGGGTTTGTGTGTTGTTCCAGGGGTCTGAAATGGGCAGGACCCAATTAGTGCTTCTCCTGAGTGCAGTGTCTTCAGTCTCCTTGGAAAAGGATTAGGGAGAACAGAGCAGGGATGACAAAGAAGGAGCCAGAGCAGGACAGCTGTGGATGCTATGCACTAGAGCAGCATCAGAGCAACCTTCCAAGCTGCTGGCAGGGGCCCAGTAGCTCCAGGACTGAGCATCAGCTCTGAGAGCAGCCCCACAGGACAGGCTGCTCAGAGAGGATTACTTGAACACAGCTCAAGGAGACTGTCAGGGTGAGCCAGAGTGCCAGGGCAGTGTGGACAGGCTGGTGATGGAGGCTCAGGGAGCCACCTTCTCTGAGCTGCAGCATGACACTCTGATGCTCTGGTGGGACTGATACACTGCTCCTGCTGCTCCTCATCTGCCGGTGCCTGATCAGCCTGTTCACACACACACAGTGACTGCCCCACACTGCTTTGGAAGCCTCTGAGTGCTGGCAAACACACAACTCCATCCAGCAACTGAACCACAAGATGAAATCTGCTCTGAATGCAGCAGCAGGAACTAATGCAGGTATCAGGCAAGGAGTGGCTGCTCCCTCTTGGTGGAAGGCAGGGCTTGGGGATGTGCTGCTGTGCTGTCATCAGCACATGAAAATGAAGTGCCACAGACTCAGTGCAGAAAGCCACCAGGAATAACTGAGTTGTGGATGTCAAGGGTGTGTTCAAGGTTAGATCAAACAGCCCCTGCAAGCAGAACCCTCTATTATTTCCAACCAGCAGCTCCACAAACCATGGCTGAGAAGCTGTTTAGCACAGCAGTGATCTCTGCAGAACCCCTCCTTGGCTGTTTTCCTAACCTGGGGGGTGTGCCTGGCTCTGTGTCACTCACAGCACCACTAAACATGCTGTTCCTCTGACCAGGGCTGGCAGATCCACGAAGTTTGGGAGGCAGTTACCATGTGAGACTTTCTTTCTGTGGCTTGGAATGACTTATTCCAGCCTGTGAAAGATGACAGCAGCCAGCACACCGTTTCTGTGAGAGACACAGCAGTGCACGAACACCTTTTACATCATTTCTGTGAGAAACACAGAAGTGCATGAGCATCTTCTGAGCTGCCATGTGATTGTTCCAACTTTCAGAGCATCCCAGCACACTTCAGCAAGGCAGGGGGGAGACCAGCCCGAGGTGCAGTGCTGAAATCTTAGAGGCACAAAGACCATAATCCACTTCCCAGTGTGTCCCAGAGAGAACAGAAAGCCCACAGCTCTGCAACACTCAGCCTATTTCTCTCTGCCAGAGATTGTAACAGCTCAGAAGGAATAAGCATCAATTGCTTCCAAGGGAGATGTGTAAAAGATAATGTATGTTGCCTTTTTGGCAGCAGAGATTCACTGGAAGATAGTGCCTTGGAGGCTTTATTACTTGTGACCTTCACACAGAACCGAATACATCTTATTTTCTGAATAATTTCAGCCTCTGGATACAGCACTTGATGGGCTTTCTAGCAGCAGAAGATTAAAATCACACCTGCCTTGCAAAAAGAGGTTTAGGAAGAAAATTGTTAAATGGTTACATCCAGATTGATTGGAAAATTTATGACTATGCACATGGAAAAAACTGCTAAGATGGCTAGAAGTACCTTCTTATGGACCCAAGCTCCTAAATCAACTCTGAAATTTATTATGAATATGATTATCAAATACAACAGTTAATAAAAAAAATTGCCTGGAGGCAAAATCTGTAGTTTCATAATCACTGAAAATGTAAGTTTCAGTCGACCTCTGTGTCGTGGGCTAATATTTTTAGAAATCAAAATATGAGTGGAGTAATCCTAGAAACAGGACTAATCAAACTAGTTCATGGTAATTCCTTAGGCTTTGGAACTACCAGCTCTTAACCATTCCTACATAATTTTTTTAAAAGAAAGATAATTCTTCTGGCTTAAGTTCACACTTGATTTTTGGGTTTTAATTTGAATTAGTTGGCTAAATTTAAGCCTGTTTATTAAGTGCAGAGAAACTGCACCTGCCAGAAGGCTGTGGTCTCACAGACTGGCCATTCTCTTCCATCACTGCACCTGTGTGGCTTTAATGTGAGCAAAGAATAAAGTGCTTCTTTTTAACCACAGACCTGACTACATTTAGTGGTGGCTGACACAATTCCAGCTGTGCTCTCAGTGAAGGAGGGGACACAGCCTGTTACTCATGGCCACAACACTGAGTTTTCTGGAGGAACCTCAGTGTTTCAGGTTCATGACAATGTGCTTTGGTGTCATTTACACACTCCTAGCAGAAGGAATATCCAGAAGGTTTAGTTACTACAAGGTAGCTGTATTTAGTGTTCTTGTGTTTAAACTTCTATCACAGAGCCAAGTCAGTAACAATAAATCCTATTAAAGTTGCCATGTACAAATTCACTGTAGATGTTGACTATCAGCAAATTTTTTCAGTATGACCTCACCAAGAAAAAGGGAAGTAAACATCAGTCTTCCATCCAAAAATCGTATTTCTTTCTGGTTTATTTAGCCAGGTGTCAGCACTGTCCCAGGCACAGAGGAAATGGAATGAATTCTTTGAGACTTGTGGGACCAACAGAAATTCTTCTTATAAGAAAGGCTTTCCACCTTGATATCTCATAACAATACATACCATGACTTTTTGGTCTGAGCTGTAAGAAAGGTATTTTATGAAGTTGCTACCCTGCTTTTCAGAGCAGGAGGAATGTTGCTGAACTGGAGTGGTACACATGGAAATAAAACCTCCCTTGCCTTGCATTCATCTTAGAGGAGCAGCAGTGGTTTAGCAACTATAAACTATGTTCAGTGACCAAACTTCCTCCAGTCTGCCCTTCTTTAACAGAAAAGAGTGAACTTGTTATCAGGAAAATGGGAAGTTCTTATTTCAGAAATATCTGCTAATTAAGAAAGGGAATGTGAATCACGAGACCTTAGCAAAACAAATCCCATTATTCTCGTGGCTGGTGGTGGCTGTGCTGTCTTCCTAAAGTCTGGCCTGGACTAACCCAACTTTTCTTGGCAAATGAATTGTTGTGCAAGAGAAAGAGGGCAAAGTGTGAGTCTCCCAGGCAGGCAATTGTCATTGGAAGCTTCACCTGCCCCAGCAGTGATGCCTTTCCTTGGCTCTGCGCCGTTTGCTGTTGTCAGCTGGGGGAACAGATTTATCTATTATGCTGCCAAAGGAAACCAGCAGAGCAATACAATGACAATTCCAGGACCACTTACAACCAGCCTGCTACCTCATGTATGAGAGGAGGATTCATTTAGTTTCTGTAGCATTAACTGTGGGCAATTCTATAGGAAAATGTTTTCTGTACATCATTTCTTGGGACTCGGCCCAGGGATTTGCTCCTCGGTGTTACGATGTGCAGTAATACTTTTTGCTATGTTTGTGAGTTATTTCAGAACCTTCACAATGCCTGGTGCTCGTTACTTCTCTCATTTGCTATGATTGTGATTGTACTAATAATCAGTCTTGTGAAACCTCAGTGTGCTGATTTCAGTAGCAACACATCCTAAGTTTGACAATCTTAACAGCAAAAGGAAGCAAAACAACATTTTAGTGCTTAAAGTGCTTCCTTGACTCACAGATACATTCTGAACACACATCACTTGCTAGAAGACGTTAAATGAAAGATCCACATCTATTTTCAGATTTATGCTTCAGGTCTCTTACAATCCCTGAAATTCTCCCTGTAAATTCTACTTCTTGGCATGTTTTGTGCATGTTCTAGTTTTGCTATGTAGCATACCAAATCAGAGTGGGCACAACCTTTTAAATAGAGGGGATGCTTGCAAGTGGCTGAGGAATAATCCCTTATGTTTTGTTCACACAATTGAATTTGCCCATTTTCTATTTCTCTTCCTCCAAAAATACACTCCAATTTGCAGGGAAAAAGAACCTCCACAAACTGTAACCTCTGGGAAATTTCCTCTCCAATACTGTCTGAAGCTGCTTCTGCTGGTGGAAGGATTTTGTGATGCATTTTGAATCAAAGGTTCTTATGAAATGCTGTGTGGATGCAGCAGTTCAGATGGACTGACTAATGTACCAGTCCACAGCACTCCTCACAGACCTGCCTGGGCATCTCCAAAGATGCCAGAGCTTATCAAGTTTCCAGTTCTAGAAAGTTCTTTGAAAAAGTAGGAAGCACAGTTTTTGCAGACTAGTGAGGTTTCTTTAAGATCTCTTTTCCCTAAGGTAACACTTCTTATAACTCCTTAAAAGCCTGAAAACACTCTGTAACTCATTAAGCAGATGAACATCATTTTCTGCACTCAAAACAAACATATCACTTCCAAGGCAACAGTGGCTCTCCATGGGCTGAAGAAGCATTAAGCTCCCAATCAAAGCAGGTGTTAACAGAATTAAAAACCCAGAACATTTTGATGACTCAGTCTTCCCCCTGGGAATTATCCTCATGTGTGTTAAAGGTGGCTCTTTCACACATGTATAACCTCTCTACTTCTTTTAACTTCCTGGTAAAATCATGACTGGTCCCTCTGTAATGAAGGAGAAGGTGCTTCTCCTCTGATCTTTTGCTGGAAATTTCCTTCACACTCATGTGAAACGACCTGGAAGGTAAATCCTGGACCTTAAGACCCTGAAAACTTATTTGGGTACTGCAAACGAATTAAACATCCTCATCTTCTGTAATGAATGAGGTTTAATTAAGTTGAAACTCCTGCATTTGTCAAAAGAGTTTTTAAATTCTACCACCTTTTTCCTAGTTCTTGTGACCCCTTGTACATTAGCATTTCTAAATTGTATAGAAATCCTTTTGAATATTCCATTAGAAAACAAATTCCACAGATCCTGACATGGGCAGTGACGGTTCTGGCCCCTGAGGGTGCAGGGGCAGGTGGCATGGGGCACAATAACTAGGTTTAAAATTAAGTGAGCTTCTTTTCACTCCTTAAACAAAGCCATATCCACGTTTTGGACTTAGCCTCAACATTAAACAAGATATAACTTTTAGGCAGCTACCCCGAATTTTTGCCATAAGGTAAAAGCACCTTCGAGGCAAATACCTGCCACAGATCTTAAGAAAGCCAACAGGAAAGCTTCATGTGCATGCTACCAATTATCAGTTTTTCCATTTCCCTTTACCTTTCCAGGAGGAAAAGAATTTTTCATTTCTAGTTCTTCTGTTTCTAATCCCTGAATCTGGATGTCTGAATTTGGGGAACCCCATACACTAGGCAGGCTTTTTCAAATGCTTTCTTCAGTACCAGGATCTCACCCCCTCTTAGATGCTGACAGAATCCATCATTTTCACCTGCCCATTATTCACTCTACATGTTCGGCCAGTTAAAATTAACACCACCACTGGCTTCCAGCTTGTCCTTTAACACTTACATGCAAACCTGTCAGTTCTTCACATTAAGATACACTTTTTTCAAAACACCTTCAAGCTGACTACTAATCCTCCAGTCCTTGACTTCATAGGCAGCATAAACTTTTAAATGGTAATTGAGTTATCTTTTGATGAGCTGAAAGGGGAGAGCAGGGTATGATGTTGCCAACAGCATGCTGTTTGCTCAGCAGTAAAGTTTATGGAGTACTGCTTTATTCAGACAAATTATTAGGCTCAGTACAGGTGGTAGCTGGATGACACACAGGCACGATGCACAGAAAACCCATACCCATTATCAGCCAGCATCTGCCAGCCTTGGGATCTGTGGATTTACAGCTGCCTTTGGAGCTGTGGCCAACAGGGCTGTTCAGCACAGCCTGTGTCACTGCCCTGGGCAGGGCATAAAACTCACAAGCAGAAAAGGTTGTCAGGAGGCTCTATTAATTTGTTTTTTTTTTTTATTTTTAATGACTGCTAAAACTTCTGACATGTTGTGGGTTTTTTTTGACAATTGCTCTTAGAACTACAGATGGGGAAAGGAGACAGTTTTCTACAGGTCCCCTCACTGCAAGCACCATGTTCTCTTTTGCTACAGTGAATTTCATGAGCTTCTTATTCTGTTGTTTTTAAACTGAGTCTGTTCAGATCATTCATGAGTCAGTAGTGCTGTATTTGCTGCCAGGGTTTTATCTCATTGACAGGCAGAGCCACTGCTGAGAAACATCGTGGTGCAGTCCACTCATAACTAAGTCTTCTGTTCCCATTTTGCAATGCTACTTGCACTAGCACTTTCACATCATGTATTGTCTGCTGGTTTTCTGGCTCAATTTTTTATTCTGAATGTCACCAAAAATACCTGAATCTCAGACACTGATTTAGAAAGTGGTTCTCCTTCCTCTGTTAAGTGGCTGTAAACCTGAGTGTCTCTTTGTTTAAACCAGATTTTGTGTAGACACTGTACTTCCTTTAGATGATCTTTATTTCTTGTATTTTAAATAGAAGGCAAAAGGATAAAGTAGGATTTCAGTTCTATCATCAGATTCAAAGTGTTTCTTTCCATGAGGACATATCTCATTTTATGCTCATTTAAGAGAGGAACTTTCACCAACTGCAAGGCATTTCCACAGTGCTGAACCCCTGAAAATCTGCCACCCTTATACAGGTGCTGATAATGATACTGGCCCAGGAAATACTTGTCAGCTTATCATTCTGTTTTCTGCTGTTAAAATCCCTCTCAAAAACATGATAAAGGAGAAATAATAACTGTAAGGAAAAGGTTCCAAGCTGGTTTGGCTCTATTTAAATTAATGGAGTTGTGCTGAAATTTATTTATAAATGAGAGTTTGATTCTCCACCATTTTCTGTTTTTAAAATATATCCAATTTAGCCTTAACCTCTAATACTTTTGGATGAATTGCTAAATCCTCAGATGACACTACTTGCTGAACATAGAGCATAAACAGCAGCCCTCCTTACGTAGGTCCTGACTGACCCAGTTTCTCTGCTCTTCTGAGGAATTCTGGCTGCTGCCTCTTGCTTTTATGTGGCTTTTATGTATTGTGCTGCATTCCATAATCCTCCCTTGTCCTCAGAGACTGGGAGCCAGGCACAGTGCTGCAGCTCCCAGCTGAGTGACACCACTCCAAATTCAGCCCCAGCTGCTTTCACCTTGGGAATCGAGGAACTTGAATGGTTATGACACCTTTGAGTCCCTCGGATTTGACATTTTCCAGCTGACAGGAATAATGGCAAAAAGCCAAAGCACAAGGCAGGCTCTATACAGGTAGAATCCAGTCAAGTGTGATATGTCTGTGCCTTTGTCCCCCAAAATATGTTACTGGATGACCAACCATTCTAAATCACTTTTCAACAGAATTTCCCTCAAACTTGTGTTGTGGACTCCTGAAACTCTCATGCCCTTGGCTGTACACAAACCCTGTACTTCTCTGACATCTTCATTTCTTTTCTTGTGTTAAGATTGAAAAGAAATACATAAAAAAGCCATGCTCTCATGTAATGTCATTTATCTTATTGTGACTCCTCTGACAGCTTGTAATGCTTCCAGAACCTGCATTTCAAAGCACTTTTCAAATCTCCTTTTGGATGCCATGGTCTGGCCTTAGTTCACCCAGCTGAAACGTGGCCAGGGGTTTGGAGGAGCAGCAGGGATTTATTTCAGAAGAGTTAAGGGTGGAAGAAGCAGCATCAGACTTCCTTCCCCCTTCAGCAGTTCTGGAAGGTTGGGTTTTGCTCTTCTGAAGTCTCTTGGATGAGGCTGGTCACAGGTAGCACTGAATATGACAAAATGCCAAAGCATCATGTGCTCAGTGTCTCTGAGGAAGGCTCATCAGCTTCTGAGAATCAAATCGCTCAGTGGCAGGAAGGAAAATACTTTGTAAACCTTCACTGTCCCTTCTCTCTCTTCCTGGAGGGAGAGAGCATGAGGAGTTCTACCAGCAGGGAATGGCACAGCCAGGGTTGCTCATGGGGAGTGAGGGTGAGCTCTGTGTTATGCCTAGAAAAGCACAGGCCACAATAGAAATGTTCTTCAGAGTCAAAGCAGAAATTAATTTAGCATTTTTCTTCTTCAGACTAATAGAAATCCTGCCATGGCAATCTAAGGATTAAAAAATGAAGGGTTTGAAAACACATGGATGCACCATTTACAAATTGCTCAGCAATTTGAATGCTCCTAAAGACGTCATCAAGAAAAGGAGAAGAATTTAACTTGTTCTACCATTGTGCACTAATTAAACTGTTCAGTGCAGAGATCAGCATAAATAAGGAATTAGCAAACAATCATGTGAGCAGAGGATGATTTGTAATATCAGCACATTGATGCACTGGGCAGAGATACTGTAATTTGACTGGCAGTGCTTTATTAAGTTTTGGCAGCATTTAAGCAGACTGGGAGTGCTGCTATGAAGCTCAAGCACATTAATCCGAGCTCCAGCTCTCGTTAATACTGATGAGTGAAGGCAGTTAATTGAATTATGTATGAAGTGCTGCTGCTTGAATATTTCACTCCTTGCTATAGAGTTAACTCTGCTTTATTAACAGACACTGTTGTCTCTAATAGTGAATGTCAGAGGGACCTTTTCTCAGCCATCCATTTCCATTTTTTCTAACCATCTGTTCAGGTTGGTTTTGTGTCTACCCATCCATTCCTACTTGTGCTGACCTTTGAAAAAAGTATTTTTGCTTTTCCCAACTGTTTGTGTGATACTATAAAAACTTCATTCCCTTATAGAACATGTCTCAATGAAATGTTTCCATTAATTTTTCTCACTGACAATAAGGATTCTACAGATTATATAAGCACAAGGTTTTGACTGATGCCATCTTAAGAATGAAATATAGCATTAATGGACAATTTGCATTTTGCTTTGTTGCTGATTTCTACTTCCACTTGTTATAATGCTTAAGAAAAGTCTCGGGTGACTAAGACATTGTAAAGCAGAGCTTTACAAAATAAACTAATGTCCTTTCAGGAACTCTAGTGAGTAACCCCAGGAATTACTGTCCTCACCAGCTGGCACACATTTACAATTAATCTCAAAGACAAGAAAGCTGAAAGACACCTCAGTTATTAAGCTGTTCAAAGACAAACGTGACAAAAGCTAATAAGGACAGTGGCAGTGATTTAGAAACAACAACAGCAAAAGCCTCAACATTCTCAGGACACCAGGGTTGGTCCTGGACCATGTCCTCAGAAAGCCAGCCCTCAGTCTTCCTTCACCCTTTGCTCAGCTGGGTGATGTGTTGGCAAAACAGAGTGAAATGACATTCTCATATAAAGAATATGAAATCCAGTATGTGAAGTGCATAAAGTCACAAGCTTCTACTGTTAAAAATAATGGTAAGCACTTTAAAAACATGCCATGTTGGAGGTCTGACAAAGAGCTGCTCTGTTATTTTCAGTGCAGAGGATGCAGAGCCCTTTCAGGATCAGCCTTGAAATATTCCAAGAATAAGCTTCCCGGTGATGTTCCTGTTCCTGACCGTATGTGAGAGGTTTTCAGTCGAATGAAACAAAACACTGTCAAGCACAAGTGACAGAATACAGAAAATATATTTAAATAGTAGCAGAGATCAAGGATTTAACACATCTCAAAACACAGAAATGCTGCATTTTCTCTATTCCATGTTGCTTTGTAATACATTTATTTCATAAAGACACCTGAGGAACAATCCTTTTAGAGTGTCTTTGGAGAACACAAAGCCCAGAGCAAGTACCTTTGTACAGATGTTCGGGGACTTCTGCTTTTATTTCCATTGCTTACACTTCTGTGTCCCCAGGAGAGTAGTTTTTTATAATTAAGTTAATGTAATAACCTGGATTGCTGAAGGAAATACTTATGAAACATTGTCTAACGAAAGGGAATCAGGTATTTCTTAACTTAGACTGCAAGAATACCTTCGCTTAAGAGTAGAGGGCACAGCAAGGCCTCTAATGCTGCTTTGACATGACATTTCCCTTGGTATTCTTTTAATGATGATCTATAACAAAATTACAAGTGTGCAAATAGTATATTTGAGACCCTGTTCCATGATAAAAGTTACAAGACAGGATTAAGCTTGAGTTTTCTCCTACTCAAATATGATGGTGCCACAGCCAGACTAAAATACAAATTCAGCTTTCGCAGCCCTGTGAGAGACATTCCCCAACAACCAGGAGGAGGTGACTCTCCAAAACCATTGACCCCTTATGAGTTCTGAAGGATGAGCTCAAGGAAATCGGAACAAGGGCAGATACAGAAACTAGAGCTGGAAAGCTGTTTGATCTTCAAGTCACTCGCCATTGCAAAGTTAAATTCTCCTGCTTTGGTAGATCTTTCCAGGAGAGCAGAGTTTCCTGATGACACAAGAAACTGGATGATGCAATAACTTGCCTTGGAAAGTGCAATCCTTGTTATTTGGGGGTGAAGTTTCTAACGCAGGAACCACTGGCTGAGCCCGTGTGAAAATGGAAGGCACAGAGACCAAGGGAGGCTGGGAGAGGGTGTGTCCATAGAAGGTCCAGCTGGAATTTTGGACTGCCTGTGAAAATATTGATTTCAGAGTCACAGACTGAGGAAGGGATGAGGAGGAGGCTGGTAGCCATCTGTGGAGGAAGCTTTGCTTGTTTCTCATGGGTTCCAAAGATCATGAAGTGCTGTTGAGGGTGCCAGCTGGCCCGCTGCCATGAGGCTTCTCTGTTCCATCAAACAATCTCTGGGAAGCTTGCCCATGATATCATAGCATATATTCCAAAACAAGTACAGCTTGGTATTTCTTCACTCTGAAAGCTGAAGAGAAGCAGATTCTCTTTCCAAGGCTCAGATCTGCAGGGCTCCTCCTGCCTGGCTGTGCTGGGGCCAGGGCAGTGTGAATCTCAGGAGAGTTGCTGGCAGCAGAACTAGAAGTGTTTGCTTAGGACTTTGGCTTTTTCCTCCAATCTTTGTGGCTTTGCCTACATAAATGCTTCCACATGGGCCATTCCAAAGACCGTGGCTGAAGAACATCTACTGGTTTACACTGTTTTCCATATTCTTGCATCTCTTCAGTACTGGAAGGACAGGTAATGGTTTCTCATGTTGACTGTTGTTACCTTTCTGTTCCCTCAGTCAAGTAGGATTTTATCCAGTAGACAGAAATGAAACCCTCTTCTTCCTTTGAAGCAAGAACTGAATCTTGAGGCTCACTATCAATTTTTTACTCTTACAGTCACATTTAACGCTTCTGAATGGCATTACTATGCAGAGCTGAGAAACAAAAATGTATCTGAAAGCCTCAAACATGTTAGTGCTTTGGATTGACATGCTTTGAGATGCTTTTATAACAAGGAAATCTTACTTCATTTTATTTAGTTAGGTATAATCAACTTGAAAATGAAGATTAGAGTGAGAGCTACATACCTTAGGTACACATCTTACAAGATGACACATAATGTGTACCTACAAACTATCAGGTTGTAATTTTTCTGATCAAATTTTATTTTTATACCTCATTACTATCATTCTGGTTTTGGTAGAATCCCAAAGCAATTCTCCACACCCAGATTATTCCCCACACCCTTTATACGAGGGCAAATCTGAAGTAAAAATGGTGGGAAGAGACTTAGTCCCCAGAGACTCTAAATTTAGAATGAGAAATACCTACAGAACACGGTGAACTCAGTAGGTGATTCATTCATTTCCTGTTGAAGATGATTCCTAAAAGCTCAAGTATCTCCAGAAGGTCACTCCCACCTTCAGAAAACATACACAACAACTTATTTTTAGAGTTCTGCAGAAATGCCTTGCCCACACAGTAAATTGGACATATGTTCTTGGGTTTAGCTGCCAGTTTTGTGAAAGTTAAAAAATTCTGGGCTTTCTGTTTTTACTAAATAAAATCTCCCATTTATTTTGGTCAAAGTAAAAACCAATTTTGCATAAAACCATTGCTCATGGACCTTGCAATCAGAGCTAAGTCTGCTGCTGACATTCTTAGGCTTCGTTGTGGGTTGCTGATCCTCCTACAAGTATCTTCCTAACTTTAGACACAGCAACTGGGAAGGGTGTTGGATTGAGCCCATCCCAACCTAAACTGGAGTCAAAATGGGAACTCTCTGCATTTCTGTTGCTCCTCTTTGCACAGCATGAGTATGTTGCTCCTCCATCCAAACCATCCTCTTCCTCCTTTGCTGACTGGCCCCAGTGCTGTGTCTGCAGAGGATGCTGCATGTCCACGAGGGTACCAGTGAGGGAGTCAAACACCCAAACTCCTCTGATTTTCTATCAAATTCATTTCCTGCAGTGGATTCCATACCAGAAACATGGGCAAAATTTCTTGTGCACAACAGTAAAGTCGGATTGTTTTTTGAAGGTTAAAGCAGAGTTGGTTTGTCATTTGAGGTTCAACAATTATATCTGAAAGTTAAAATAAGCTCAAATCCACAATCCAACTATCAGTGAAAACAGTGGTTTGGATGCCATACTTGGCAGTGTACAAGCTGGTTTAAAAAAATAATAAGAATATTCCAAAGGTATATTATGAAGAAACCAGAGCTGTTCATTGAATACAGTCTGATACCTGACTGTGATGAAACTACAAAAAGAAGAGAGTCAAAATTATTTAGGAATAATATGAAACAGGATAAAAGTGCCAGAGAGACATTAGGACTTTCCAAGATGACTCACCTTTTGCATCTACAAATAAGACAACAGGCTTTTCCCAATATTGTTTGGCTGATATTAATGTAGAATTAGATATTATTATTCAAATTTCCTGTGGCTTATTTCTAGAAACCTGATGTTTAAGAGCTCAAATCCTATCAGAAAAATATTCACAAAAATGTACAATGTTAAAAACCACAGAAGAATGAATCAATAAGGTGGCTGACTCTTGAAAAGACATCCTGGACATCTCCTGTTGTTGTTTCAGTTCTTTAAACCAATTTAAAAAAAAAAAAAAAAGCCAACCTGAAATTATTTATGCATTTTCATGCAAAGACCTCTGCATTCAAGGAGCACTTTATTCATCTCCACATGTCATAAAAATCCACTAATTAGCTTCTGTCTTGTAGAGTAATTTATATCTGCTATTCTTCAGCCACTAGATTAATCTGTACCACCACGTACTATTTCCTAGTATTACATAGGGAATGCTGTGGATAAACATTTTTGTGTATCAAACATTTGACTCTTAAATGTCAAAAATGTCTATAGATGTAGGTGTGTACACACACAGAAATGTGTCTGTGTGAACCTCAGCTGGAGAGCCACACAGCAGGGAAGATGGTTCTGTAAAACCTGGTTTAGAAGACGCAGAAACTCAGTATGAGCATGAAGAGAACAATTAACTTGAAGTGGTAGAGGCTGGTGAGATGTGACATGGTGATCACCCTCTCCAGGCTTCCGTGTTTTGGTGTGCACTGCACAGTAATTGGGTCTCTTTGGAGGCTTTGGTTGTTTGAGAAGGAGGAAATACAAGAAGCAGAATTTGATCACATATTAGTGCAGTACCTAAAGACATCCTTCTTTGTCCTGTTCAAACACTTCTGCTTGTTCTCTGGAGCAGGTGGGTTTAGGGAGCTCCCTGGGTGGCTGAAAGTCTCTGCTGAAGCAGTGGGGCTTTCAGGATGGAACAGCCAACCGAGCTCATGAAAAGGCTGAAGTTTGATCATTTCTGTTAAGCTTACAGAGAATTCAGACTCTGCCAATGAACAAGTTTGGACATTGGGTCAGACAGCCAGAGATGTAAATGTATTTGGGATTAGGGCCATCCATAATATGAAATTCTCTATATATTTAGGATTATGTCTATTCATAACATGAAATGCTCTCTATATTTGGGATTATGTCCATTCATAACATGCAGTTCTCTGTATATTTAGCACTTACTTTCATGAAAAGTATGGCAGGGAGAGAAAATAAAATCACGTTGTATTGGGATAAGATTGGCCACAGCCACTTGGAGGTGAGGCACTGTATCATCTTGGGTGTACCTAAAATATCTGTCACGAAGTGAAGAGGCAAGTCAGGGAGTGAAAACACACACCAAATTTAGAGATTCCCTGAATAAGGACACTTGAATCTGGTTCTATTTGTTAGACTTCTGCTGTAAAAGGAAAACAGTTCCCAAAAATATTAATTTCCTGCATATTTAATGCTACAACATGGAGGACCCCTGTGCAGCTCAAGGCAGTTTTAGGAAGTCTCACCAGTAAAAACTTTCTCTCATAATTCTAGAAGAATGTGTTCTGGGCTCTGCCCAGTGCTCTGCTTTTGACAACAGACTCTGGCTGTAAAAGCAAATATGTCAAACCAAAGAATGGGCAATTTGGAGGGAAAGTGGAGCTTTCCTTTACTGACACACAACAAGACAGAAGTTCTTGTGCCAATCCTTTTGCCTTCAGTACAGAAAAGCATGACAGAAATGTTCATTGCCTCTTTGTCCAAGGACAGAAACTGGCTGGGGCTCTGTCTATAAAATCACACAGCATGCAAAGAAGTGCTCCCTTCTGCAGCCCAACCCCACAGACAGGATGTTTGCAGAGAGGTCACATCACCAGATTCAGTGCCGTGTTTCTCTCAGAGGCAGATGTTGCACAGAGGGTGGTATTGTGTAGTTTAATACAGTCTAGGAAACGTGACTGTAGCAAAAATACATCTTTAAAAGGCTTGTGAAAATATTTCCTTATTAAAGCCAGCTGACATGATTCCAACAGCTTTGTATTTAAGAGCCTGCACCCAGGAATCCCCTCTTCCCAATTATGAAGAGCACGCTCCACAAAACCCTCGCTGTAAATATATGGCCCAGCAACACTATTAAGTACTAAGTAGCTGAAGGAGCCTTTATGTACATTATGCATGAAAACCAAGGCAAACTCGTGTGGCAGAACAAGGTCAAGCAGGAAATTGAAAATTAAATGCCAGGATCTCAGTTACAGCTTCCTGAAGGGCACTTTAGGAACAGTTTACCAGAAGCAGGCAAGAAACAAGAACATCTTTCACTCAAACCCATTTCTTCTGCCTATTCTGCTTTAAAGTAATTTAACTGTCTCTGAATTTGCATTTAAGGGTTTGGGAGGTGGGGGGTTAACTAACACTGCAGTTACTTACCCCACTCTCAACCCCTAAGAGGCAATAAAGTTCTTGTTTAAAGATGATTTAAGTACTTTGGAACTCTACAGACAGAATTATGATGGTCTTCAGGCACTAAATGATACAGGAGGTGCCTCCTGGGATCTTCTTATCTTCTTGCCTAAGCAAGTCGGATGCCCAGCTCCCAGAGCCTTTTGGGACAAATTGTGTGTCTTAGGTACTTCCCACCTTTTTCCTTGGCCAGTCGTTTGCATTTTAAAGCACTTTAAATAGAGTTTGTAGATCTGGCCATCAATCTTAAAAAGCCACTGGGATTTAGACTGCTAAAGCAGCTCTGAAAGTGAAAAGTGTTAGAAAATTCTGTATTTCAAACTGAACTTCCTAAATCAAGACGTGTTGTTTAGGAAACTGAGGAACTTTCTTTTTCTTCTGTATTGCACAGCATTCACATTCTGGAACACCTCCACATCTTTACAATCTAATGGTATTTTAGGCTGAGTTTTAATGCAAAGGGTATGCAAATGTAAAGTGCTTGTTATATTAATGGATACAAATAAACACAGACAGTCATGACTTGATAAACAAGCTGGGGGAATGTCTGTGTTATCTTCTACAGCTATTACTTGGAGCTCTGTGTCATTCCTCAAGTGTGTAACTGTGCCTACCCAAATGTACTCTTAATTGAGGGAAGGCTCTGAAAAGAGTAGTTACAGAATTAGCAACACAGGAGAAGCAGTGGTAGAGCAGACAGAAAACTGAGCATCATTAACACAGGAGAAGAGCTTCATGTCTTTCAATGCCCTGCAGTTTTTGCCACTTTGATTCATACTTTTCCTTTGGTCCTCTCCAGAATTCTGTTGTGGTTGCACTGAGAGGTGCAGGAATTGAGTCATATCCCTGCACACAGCTCTTATGTCACATCTCAACAAATACATCATTTCCACTTGCACCTTTTTTTCCCTTCTTCATTATCTTTTTAACTAAACCAGGCATAAGAATCACATGAAAAATAATGTAAAATGAGTTGGGATTAAGTATTTAAAATTCTGTCTAAAAATGAATTTTCTCTGGATGGTGTTCTTAACTGGGAAACTAAATCCAAGCTCCTGCCAGAGGAAAGGATGTGACTGTAGTCCCGAGACAGAGCCTGTTCAAGCCAAGTGGAAGGACTTCCCTGGTTTCACCAGGCTCTGGATGAGGCACCATCCTCTTACTACTGTACTCTCTAAAACTAAAACACCACAAGTCCTGCCACAAAGCAATAAGCCCATAAACATAAAATTACAATGAGCAATAAAATCTTGAGAGACTAGTTTTGCTGTTACTTTAATTTATGCTCCTGTTAACCAATTTTAAATGCACATTAAAATACCAAGTAATTTTGAAGATGTCAGTATGTGGATAATAGAGCCTGCCAAGGCGATGCAATGTAAGTGTTTTAGCCATATCCTATTAGACTTCAGTCATTTATTCTTTCTTTATTTTAAGAAAGTCTAATTTAAGACTAGGATGACAGGCCATTAGAAGATGCCCAAATGCTGGATAGGAAAAGCAGAATGGAATCAGAACTCCCTCCTGGGAAATGGCCTGCCATGCACCAGTGCATGAGTGTTCTGCAGCCATGGCCTACGTAGCCTGGTTTGAAAACACAGAAAGGTTGACTACATAATCAGAGATGTTCTCTCCTGTGTCATCTGCTGTATTCTGAGTCACCCAGAACAGCTAAATCCTGCAGTTCTAAATTGGGAGTAAAGCTGGGAATTAGCCATCCCTCCCAGCTGCATGTTGCAGAGGGGCAGCTGGTCCCTGACACGGCTCTGAGCGCATCTGACTGAGATTTGCAGGAGCAGCTCCTCTCAGAACGGAGCATCTTCTCCCCTTTGTACCTGTTAGTGCTGTGGTAACACCAGCAGGATCCCAGTACAAGGGTTTCCTCCCTCCATTCAGCCCCTCTCCTCCACAAGAAACAAAGGATACGGTACTAAAAGTGATTTCCTCAAAAAGCACATTATTAATGTAATTGCAGTGTAAACACCCTAAAAGAGATGAAGGCTGCACTACACAGCTGTGTAAATAAGCACTTTCACTGCACTTGAAGGTGCTGCAAAGAGATGGTTTTAAATAAAACCATTGTAAAAGGAATGTAATCTTGCAAATATTGAATTTTAATTTTAATTTTTCAAGAAACAGCTTCTGATGGCCTTTATTCAAGGGATGTAGCACTTGTCTCAGCAAGCAAATCCCACTGTTTTCAGTGTGACCTATTTTCAGACAAAAGCAATAACCCAGGATTTTCCAAACTGGCAGCAGCTTGCGTTTGTCGGGACTACTGCAGTCAGACTTGCCTCCTCATTATCCTACTGTAGGAACAAAGTATTGCCTGCACTTCAGAGACATTACTAAACCCAACTTGACCACGGTATTTCTTGTAAGCAAGGAGGAAAAATCCCTGACTGAAATGTCACTGTTCCACTGCAAGTGCTTTCACCTTTTGGGTTTGTTCCCAAGCTGAAATACAGTGGCCCTGGCTGTCACTTGGGCTGCACATCCACCCTCCCTCCTTCCCCACTTCTGAGACTGTAACACAGTGTGAGATAATGCCACAATGTCACTGCAGATAATCACAGAGCATTCCTCAGCTCTGTCAATATGAGCCCTTGCCATGGAAGATGTGGTAATGCACATGGAGATGGTGCCAAGCCCACAGTGTCCATCCCGTGCCTGCTGCTGCTTCTCTGCTGGGGCAGCTGCACTCCTTCATTTTAGTCATCCCAAAGACCTGGGTCTCTCCAAAGGATCGGCAGGAACCTCGTTTTTCATTCCTAATCAACAGCACAGGGCACTAGGCAGAGCAGCCTGATGACACAGGTATCTGAACTGCTTGCTTAATTCTCGCTGCTGCCTTGAACTCCCCTTATCCATCCTTCTGCGCCTACAACGCATTTCATATTTGTGAATTGACTTCCCTGGGTAAAGACCCTCATTCTTCACCCAAACCCCCACAGCTGAAGCCCAGAGATATTAAAGCCCCAGGCAAAATGAATTAAGAGGAGGAAAAGGTCCTAAAGAATGGCCTCTGTGTTGGGGTGGAACACCCATCAGCTGTGTGTCAAGTGAACAACCTCCAGTGTGCCCCGGTGATTTTGGGCTCCATCCTGCAGCAGTGTCCCTCTTGCCCAGGCTCTGCAGGCTGTGCTCTTGTCTCCAAGCACCTGTGAATCACAGCAGGGCCATTTGCACTGCCATAGTTAACGACCTGTCAGGTTCCCCATTATGATGTTATGCTGTTATTTTCAGGGTTTATGTCCTGACTATAAAGTTGGTGACTGCTTGGTCTGGGAGCACTAATGCGGGTTTTTTTTACATTTTATAAATATAAAGTGAAAAAGCACCCTAATGTAACACCACTCTCTATTCAGAAAGGGAAAAGGTGACAATTTTAAGTAGTGTTTTCAGTGGTAGAAAAAAAGCAATCAATAACATTCAGGAAGGTTCCTTTTTTGGGCAGAGTCATTGCCCATAATGCGATTTACAGCTCGGCACAGGGTCAGCAGGTACCCGGAAATGCATTAAGTAGGTGACTGTATGTTATGCTGAGTTCCTTCATTAGAGATTGTAAATCTTTCAATGACCACAAATAGCATGTGCCCAGAAATACTGTGGTGAGGTGCTGTTATAGGATAGCTGTATTTTAATCCCTGTGAGTAACAGCAGTAAAACTTGCCCCAATAATAATTCCAAGTACTTGCAGGCAGGCAGACGTGGTAAAGGATGAGCATGGATTTTGCTCCTGAGGATGTTCAATGGATTCATGGTTCAGTGAACCCACCACTGACCTTTTTAGAGAGGCATTACAAGAGGAAATTTTCACTGAGTACAAATGAGTGGTTTCAGACTATCAAGTCTCTAGCAGTGCCCTAACTGAGGAACCTAAGTAATCCTTCACATATGGACTCAGAAATAAAGTCAGGTTAGCAGGTTATTGAATAAAAGCTATGATCAAACGAGGCTCTGATTCCGTATTTACAAGTTAAATCAGAGCAGTCTGTGAGGAAAGTACATGCACACCAAAGGGACATACCCTACTTTGGGTAAGAGCCTCATTTTCCTTTTGTTTTTGGCCTCTTTATTAGGCAGGGGACAGGATTTGACAGGGAAGGTTTTTGTAAGGGACAGCAAAGCTTCCAGTGACAAGACACAACAAGCAGAGTTACTCTGTGTAGCCATGGTAGCATGGTAGCCATGTAGCAGTGGTGTGGTCTCAGTTCACAGGAGTTTATTTTAACCACTGATAAGGGTGTAGCTGTAGTCACCACACTTTTCTCTGTATGAAGTGGCATATTCTACACTAAATTGTACTGAAGAGATGTACAAATTAAAAACTGCACACTTTATTTCTGTAAAGTCCTCACTGGTGCTGGGTCTATCCCCAGTGTAACATCTGGGAATAATGTTCCTGCAGTCACTGTCACATCCTGGTGTTAACAGTCTCAGGGAAACAGCAGGTGGATTCCTACCTGATACAATTGCAAATTGTAACTGTAGTACTCTTAAAATACAATTTTCTTCATCAAAGCATTTTACAAGAGTAATTTTTTTAAGTGGAATAATGACTGGAGGAGCACTGAGGCAACATCTTGGTGCCACTCATTATCCCTATTTCCATGCCATACTGCAATCCCTGCCAGTTCTACTTCATCCCACCCTGATTTAGGGGAGAAAAACTGAAGCAAACATCAGCTGAAGCACTGTAACCCTTCTCTGGGTCATTAGCACAGAAAAATACTATTCCTTATGATTCCCAATGACTTCTTTCTCCAAGGGACACTAAGTTATTTTACTCTGTACCATGAAAATCTGTAAAGAAAGATTTCATTTTCTTAAATGTAGGAAGTGATGACTTCCTGTCCTGTACAAAAACACATGCACACACACAAAAAAGACTACTGCTAAAATGTAATTAATAGCCACAGCTCCAACTCTTGAAAGATCACAGAGGTGACTTGTAGGCTTTTCACTTTTAACAGGCTTGGACTTGGATAATAGTAAAAAAATAAATTGCTTTGAATTTGGAGAAAGAGAAGCTACTTTACCAACAGCAACTACAGGTCTTCAAGATTCTCTAATGACTGCAGACAGTGTGTAGGACAGATGTTTTGGGATGCTGCCCTCTGTCCTCCTGTTTGAACATATAAATGCCCAACTGGCAACCATCATCTCTTCACCTTCCTCCCAGCTAGAACCCCCCATCCATGCAGGTGCTGGTAGCCCTCCCTGCTACAGTTCCTTCAAAAATTGCTGGTCCTTAGTTGTTCTTTGTGCTTACCAGCCATTCTTAGTGTCTCTGCAAGGCAAACAGCAACCACTTCAGGCGAGTGGCACGGAGGGTTTTCAACCTCATCAAAAAGTGCCTGGAGTTCTGCTATCCCTCGAATGGGTGTCTAACCTAGCAGCAAAGTGTCAAGTCCAGTAACTGCCAAGGATCTGCAGATTCCTGCCTGGAAGGTCTTCCTTATTAGCACATTCCTGAGGCAGGAGAGGGACACTGCCTGTGTCCTGGTGGGAGGAACCTGCGGGGTCAGCAGGAGAGGGGCTGGACAGGTGGTAACGCAGCGAGGAACAACCTGCTCTTCAATGTGTTTGTTATAAAGGGAAGGCTTGACCTTTGCAGGGCCTGGTGTGGCTGGAAGGAGGCAGGGAGATGACTTGAATCACTGGGTCATGTCAGGATAATGAGGCAAAAGCTGAGGTACATCTGTTACACACAATGTTCCTTCCGTGGGTACTAATCACAACCTGAGAGGAAAATCCACAGCCGAGACAGACAATTGGGCTGTTAGGAGAAAAGGGATCTGGAACCACCTGAGCAAAGCACTGTGGTTCAGCCACAAAGTTTGGCAAGGTTTAAAGTTTAAGGTTTTCAGAGTTGACACAGCTGGACAGCTAAAATTTTGGGATTTTTCAGTGAAGGAGTGAAGGCGGCTTTGAGGGAAAAAAATTCAGAGATCTGTTTGCAGAATGGTTGCAACTCCAGGCCACATGGAAGACAAAAGAACCTTGTAAAAAGGACTGTGTGGATGGGTGTTCATAGGAGTGGGCAGGGCCTGGAGACGGCAATTTTTTGAGTTTCACAGTAACAAAAGCACCTGTAAAGTGTGATCCCCAGTCCTGTGGTCCTGGTCAAGTGAGGGGGCTGTGGGAACCAAATCACAGAGCCAAGAGGTGTTCTGGCAGCAAGAAAGTCCATGTTGAATTATATTTAACTCCCATGTAAAAACACAAAAAATGTATCTAGTTTCCTTTCTAGTAACATGATTTGTAAACAGCCATTTTTTGCAGAATCATCAAAGGAAGTAAGAAACCAAGGAAATATCTGGTATGAAATATATTTCCTTCAAGCTATCTTTAACTGACAACCATAGCTGAAATATATATACTAACCTAAGTTCAAATCAATAAGTGAATGATTTCCAGAATCTATGCTCTATCACCCTAAAGAAATGAACTGTTCCAACATACTGCTTTCTAGAAGAAAAACTGCTATTATTGTTCCAATAAATAATTACATATGGCTGGTTAATTCTTCAGAGTCAGCAGCAGACTGCATGGCTTTAAAGAGTGTGTGCAGACTGTTTAAGGCACTGCTGTAGCTCAGACAGCACCTCTGTTTTCACTGACAAGCAAATTGCACCAGATGGTGGGTGATGCTGCAGCCTCCTGAAGCCCCAAAATAAGACTTGAAAAAATTTTATGGTTAGTACAAAAGCGAGCAATGCAGGAGTAGCAATCAGCAGGTTTGTTCTGTTTTATTCAGACAGCCACATCGAGTGATCACTTCCATGAGCTCAGTGCCTGAAAGAGACCCCTCTGTGCCTGCAGGATGGCATAAACTGAGAGCTTTTCAGGAAGTTTCAGTGCATGGGTTTGAAGTTTTGCATCTCTCAGTTTCAAGCCATGGATGAATAGTTCATGGCTCTTACAGTGACCTGCCCATCAAAGGTTATTTTTTACATGTACATAGAGAAATCTGTAATGCAAAAGAAATCTCAAAGCTGTGCTAAAAAGAAACCTTGAAGCCCACACAGGATAAAGTAGGGACACTTGAACTGCCTCTGTGGGCCGTAACATGGTGATAGCAGGAAGTTTAAAATGAGGTTTTGGCTTTCATGGTCCAGTTTGTCAATTGTTCCAGACTTCTTTTTCCTTGTAAATCATCACCAAATTCATGCATTTCCTCCTTGGAGGGAGTTTCTGAGTGTTTCACAACTATTGCCCATGTTTCTTTCCACTCAGTGTAGCTCTGGCAGCAGGTCTGTGTTAGGGCACAATCCCATCAACATGATCCCTGCAAAAGGCATAACAGCATTTCCAAACCTTAACAATCTTTTTCCTTTTACAGTAAAATGAGTTGTGAAAGGAATCATGAACAGGGGATTTCTCATCTCAGAATCTCAGGGGAACAGGTGGCCTTTGATGTGGTGATCTGTAGCCAGTAATGAATCACACTGGATGTAGATCTTTGTTTGGAATTGGAGTTGCTTTACAGCTTTTATTATAAAGCAGGATAAGAACATTTTCTCTCCTTCAGCAAAGTTCACTTGTTATTTCATGGACTTCCTGCTCTTAGCCAAGGTTGGCACTAACACTTTGTAGAGGAACTAGTTTGGAAAGGGCCCTGAGACAGTGTCTTCCCTGGGAAAGAAACACTTATGCCCTTTTACTAACATGTAGTCCAAAATTTTTGCAACAGGGTAGAGTTTTAGCAAGTGGCTTCTATGATCACAGATTAGATTTAACCACCTTTTTGTTTTATGCTGAGCAAAGCCCACTTTCATAATGCAATGAAAAACAGGAACAGCATGAAAAGAATCAACACAATCAGAAACACAAGAGGGTCAAAGGTGCAGCACATCCATTTGGAGAAACAGAAATAGTACAGAACAGTCTGAAACGTGATTGTCTTGGCCCCCCTGAAATTGCTTGCACTTCTTCAGTGACACAACATGTTCACAGTCACAGCAACACTCGGCCAAACAACAGAAAGAAAAAAGGTCTTTTAAATGTATTTTAACCGATCACAAACGTCTTTGATATTCTATACCAGAAAAAATCTGTGGAGTGAAAATTTGTAATAATACAAATTATTTGATTATTATGCAAATTATAATCTGTAAAAGAAAGTATTCCTTCTTCATCCTTGAACATTCCCTGAAGTTTAATTTGGAACCTAATTTGCATTTGATTAACATTTTAAAGCACTACTTACTTTCTACTTTGTTTGCCCACACGATTTAAACCATAAGAGCAATCCTTGGCTTCTAGAAAAGGTGAGAGCTGGGGAGTGGTTTATGACTCAGCAGGACACACTGACCCAGCCTTGACGCCCCTTCCTTGACAGCTCTGCAGCTCCTGCAAGGCTGGGCACCACCACGGACCAGTTCCTGTGGTGGGAGAAGCTGCCAGTTCCCACCCCTGCCTCTCCTGAGTAGCCCCAGGAGGGGAGCTGGGAGGGATCTTGTACCTCATCCTCTCCTGCCCGTGGGAAACACATCAAGTGGTTTACAGTAGAAAGAAACCTGTGTCCAGAGGAGCATTAGAAAAGGATTTAAAATATGTTCTTTTCTAAAATCTATCCCAGCATATAGGGAGTCTGGGATTTGGGGAATGGGCTGAAGTGTGGTTTGAGTTCATGAACTGCTCAAGGACAAATTTCCACAGGACCCAGAGCATTTTTTAGGACTTAAGTGCTTCCAAAACAGATTATTAAGCAGAAAAACTTATGAATGGCATATCCTAAGCCAGGCATACTGTGATCCACTCCTGAAAGCATTCTTACACAGCTATACATGAAAGAAGTGATAGTTCAAAGAGAGACAGTGACTTTGCTTTGAAGCAGGCGAAAAGCATTCCCCCAGCTGAAGCTGTGACAGACAAACTCCAGCATCTCCTCCTGGAGTGTTTTACAACGCTATTGCCCCCAATTAATCATCTCTGTGCTTGTGGCTGCTCCCCCAGGCAGCTGAAGAGCTACATTCATGTCAATCACATCAGCTCAGATGCCAGTTTGGAACTGGAGTGACAGACTCGTGGACAAATACTCCTTTCTAAGATCTTTGGGGGTGTTAACTTCCAGCCCTGGGTCAGAGCAAACAGCTGTGGGGAGACAACATCTCAGCAGATGGCTGTAGCTGTTTGCTTCAGTGCCCATCAGTCAGCAGCTTCAGCTGCAGCTCCTCAGCCTCCCTCCAGCTATCACCTCTCAGGTGCTAATTAGCATCTCCTGTGAGATCTGCTCTGTGACTGCTACCAGGATGGATGAACTTAATATGCACCAACACATCCTTTGTGATGTGCTAGTCTGAGAGCATAACCATAAAATGCATCCTTGAAAGGCTTTAAATATGGTTTTCAAAGACTCCAAAATCTAAGTGCTGTTGGGGAAAAAAAAATCAAAATACAGTTGTTTTGTAAAATTTTATAGGATGTCTCTTCTGTGCTGAGGTTTACAGAGCTGAGTTGGAAAGAAGGAAAGGTGGCAGTCTGCAAGGCAGGTGTCCCCAAATTACCCTTTTCTTCATGGTTGCTTCAGTGAGCTGTTCCTGATTGTGCTTTTGGACCAGTTCTTGATGATGTGTGCTAGATTACTCCAATACTCAACACATCTGGGTCATTCTGGGTGTTCTCATAAGGGAGGTGTCCCTCCACACCACTCTAAAAGGTTTTCCTTGGAAGTCTGAGATGTGACTGTTTTCTCCTTCATCTTCTAAGGATGTTCCCAACCCCAAATTTCTCACAGTAGTAACACTAGAACACCACAAGCATTATTACCTCATCACATATGTTTCTTTATATCCTGACAATTAAATTATTTTTCTCAATAACCTTAAGCTTAGGTCTGTTCAGCAAATATTTTTTTTCATTCATTTTCTCCTGGGGATCTGCCTGAGTCATGCAAATCAGGAAGGCTGAAGTATCTGGAAAGCAGGTGATTATATTCTTCAGGTTTCTTCCCCTGCTGCCAATATTGGGAACTAAACGTGCACAACAACACACTGGAGTGTCACTGACAGCCCAAACCAATCTCAAGTAAATCTGAAAAGCTACTTTATGCTACATCAATATGTAATTAAGCTCCAGGCCTGTAAATGTTGATTTTCATATGCGCTTTTCACAAGCATTTCAGTGCCAGAAACTTGAGGGTTGAAATATTTCCCCTCATTTGCACGAGCATTTGTATCAAGACATGCAGCATTTTGGGTATTTCAAATGCCTGTCAGATTGTACCAGTTCTCACAACAGTGAAAATAGCTGAGGATAGGTGAGGTCTACAGGAACAGCTCCCACAAGAGCCAAGATGCAGCAATTTTCCTGGAGTGCTTATGACAGAACTTGAAGTATTCCTTTACCTTGTACGAGACAGCCAATAGACATAAATTAATGCATATTCATCTCTATTGCACTGAGAACAGACTGAACAGAATCCTTTTAGCTGCCTCTTGGTTCTTTATCATTTGACTAAATCTCACCGAAGCCAAGTTATGATTTAATTTTTTTCACTCACTGTTGCTCGTTTCCAAAACAGGAATCAGTGGCACGTGCATGCTGGGCTCATTTTCAGTTGGGTTCCTGTCCTAATGTAGCCCTGAATCTGTACAAATGGGATTATCTAGAAGTGCTGCATCATCAGAGAAGTAAATTCATCCAGTTAACAGCACTCCTTTTGAGTCCTCCCTTTCCTACTCGCAGCACAAAGCCAGCAGCATGTTAGTTTTACTCAGAGGAACCAGGAATGTCATCACAGTGGTTTCTTGCCTGGAAAACAGCCACAGTCTTTGGTTGATGTACTGACAGAAACTTGTTTATGTTTCATTATAATGTGATGTTGAGTACTTGTGAATTTCAAATCTTTTCCATGAATAAACCAAACCAAACAAAAAAATCTTCCCTGAATCCAAATGCATTAATTCCAGAGAAGAAAAAGAGAAAAAAGACTACATTTTTTAAACTACACTTACCTGGAACAAAGCTTCCCTGGACCACCTCCTTATAAGCCCACCAGCCTTCATGGATTTTTGGTGAATTTTGTTGAGCTAGAAAGAAAAACATCAAAGAAACCATAAAATTAAGGGCAAAATACAGGATTTAATTAGCTAAACTTGGGAAACTCTAAACAGGGTACAGTCTTCTAGGGAAGAGTCATTCTTCAGGTTCCCAAGTGATTTTTATTCCATTTATAGAATCATGCAACTCATCTGTATCTTAAACCTTGCCCCTGTTTCTCAAACAGTAAAACATACTCTGCTTCCGAAGGGCTGATCACTAAACTTAACAATTCAGGTAGAAAATGAGGATTTCCAGCACTACTGGTGATTTCTATGCCACTTATAATTTCAATATAGGATAAAAATGCAGAGAAAATGAGTGCGCTCAGTAGTCAACACCTGAGTCCAAGTTGGTGGATTGAAAAGCAGTTTCTCCCTCTCCTTTCCCAAGAGCTCCAATAATCAGTTACAGACCAGCATTTATGATTTAACTGACTGTAAACTGCAGAAACAGGAGTCAGGCTGAAGTTAATTAAACATCCTGAGAGAAGGACCAACCCTGTGCTTTACCAAAATCCAGACACACCAGTGGGATGGGGGATGTGGGGATGGGGATTTGCCCTTGATGCTCATTCCACTAATTGAGTGGTGCCACGCTAAGCTGAAGAGACTCTTCCGCTGTGCACCCTTCACAGTTTGCAGATGACATTTTCTTCCTTATTTTAGTTTTTAGAATGTTGCCTGGAGAACTCAGACCGTGTATGGCTTCGTTGTGCTGGACTGCACTACACAAACATTTGGAAAATGGCAAATCCCAACCCACAATCAAAATATCTGAGCAGAAAATTATTCCTATCCAGTCTCAACCGCAGGCTTTTGCATCTCAACACTTACTTTTATGCCTCTGTGCAACAGAAGTCCTTAAAGATTTTGTGATTCTTCAGCAATAGGAGAGGATACTAATAAGTGAGTCCCAACAAAGCTCAGCCATAATTCTTCTACTTAAAATTTCCCAGGAAATTACATTGCATTAAAGTGCATCTTGTAGTCATATACACAGCTGAAGCTGGTTCAACCAACCCGAGGCAGATGAATTTTAAAAGTGGGTGAAAAAAGTATGTATATAGATAAAAGCAAGTTAAGAGTAGGATGGGTACTTTCAAATGCAGCAGTTTACTGTCAGCATTCATTGAAACATATACAGTTGAAAAATATATTGCTTTTTCTCATTCTGCGGCCAGTCTAAATGATACATTCCAGATCCAGAAGAAAAGGATAATCCATTATTCAGAGGTTAAATTAAACCAAAATCAAAAGACTGGCTCTGCAGCTCTGCTTCAGTGTGTTACCCCAATACTTCGTAAAGCTGAATCTAAAAGGAACAGCTGGAAAAATAAGATTTTTTTGGACATTTTTTCAAATCTGCTGCATTACTGTGGAACAGGCTGCATGAGATGAGCAAGAAAATTAGATTATCAAAGCTTTGTACTAAATAATTGGATGCCTATGCAGTTGCTTCACCTATCAGAGAAGAACATGACCTGGCATCGCTCTGCACATTCCACAGATATCATATCCTTATCTCTTCAATTTACATGAAAATGAAACACAGAAAGTACAATAAGCAAGGTAAGATGTGGTAGCCCAGCCATATCCAAAGCAGAGCAGGAGCAATGCTGGCTGTACTGCAGATTTACAGAAAACAGGCCACTGAGGAAATTAAGAGGCAAGGCAGGTGGTGGCTGTGAGGGAGCAGCCAGGGAGACAATCCCCAGTGCCATACTCTTTCTTGAACCCTGAAACCTCAATGTTTTATACCAGTTCAGGCAAAACATCCTGTAAAGTAGTGCAGAGAGTGACTGAACACAGATTTCCACTCTGCTGTGCATGTGAAATCCAGCTTGGTGCCAAGGCTTTACTCTGATGGAGCCTACAGGGACTTTACTTAGAAAGGGAAAAGATTTATAAAGCTCTCATTTCTCTGAATGCAGAAGGATGAGGTCTGGTAAGGCCAGGGAGGAAAGTTGGTCTTCCAAAAACTTCTCCTAAACTATTACTCTGATCTCTGTTACACAAGTGGGCAAGAGGACTTATGAAAGGAGAAATAAAGCTATTCCCTATTTTTGAAATATAATCAGACCCATACCTGGATTAGTAATGGAACAAGGGAATATAAAATTAGAATGAGAGCCATATGGACAATCCTTGCTGGGAATCCTATCTGGGACACTTACACCTGATGCACGTACAACACAGGGTCTCTGCAATTGGGGTATCAGTGCCCATCTGACACAATGGCTCTGTGCCTGGGTAAACAGGTTCAACCTTATGGCTCAGGAACTGTTGCCAAGGAGAAGAATTCTTCATATGTGCCACCTCATGACACTGAGAATAGCAGAATTCTCCCGGCATCCTTCTGATTTCAGCTAAACTATTGTACCTCTTGCCACAGTTCTCCCACTCGAGGCTTTTTGTGTGGCCTCTAACACTCCTGTGGTCCTCCCACAACACTGCAGCTCCTCCTGGGCAGCAACTTGTTGGCACAAGGAGATGAAGGGTCTAGAAAGCAATATTGTATTCCTGAAAGAGGGCTAAATATCTTTTTTTTAAAAAAGTTTCATTTGTGATACCTCAGAGACGTCTGTTTTTACCACTAAAACCTAGAGTATGGCTTTGGCTTCTGCCAGGCATCAGACAGACACTGCAGATCACCTGCAGCAGGAGCTCTGCAGCAGCAATTTTTAGCAGCAGCACCATCCTCTGCCATTAGCAGGGTCAGTCCAAAATGCCACGTTTGTCCAAAGTGCTGGAGGACATTGCATGACCTCCATTTGTGCAGTGTTCTCTCCCTGGCACTGCAATCACTGGGGTCTGAGATCAGCAGCTCTGCTGATGTAACACCATTATGTCAGATCTCTCGCAGTGCAGCTGCTGTAGAGGAGACAGGATATTTATTTGGGGCTGATATGACACATGTTGCTTTCATTCTGTCAGACTTTGCAGGTATGTGTCACTGTAGAGCACAGAATGCCAGGCTAAATTCTGCAAGTTGCTGTGCATTCTTGTTTCCTGGTGGCTCTGACCACAAAATGCAGAGTGAGTGCAAACAGCAGAGATGCCAGTGCCCCACAAAGCCAGCAGGTAACTGCACCCAGCTCAGGGGTTCAAAGGAGCAGCATTCTGTTTAAAACAGAAGCTCTTGGTTGGTCAGGAAAACTATTTCACAATGACCAGAAGCCACTGTAGAAGGTATTGGTTCCACAATGCTGATATTTGGATCCCTGTGCTCTTAATCTTGTGGAAATGTTGACAGTGACACAATATAAAATGCTGTAACTGATACAGAAACCCCCCTCTGTAAATATGCTCATTTGCAAGATATAAACAAGCCATTCTACAATGATTTTTTTCACTTTCTGTACTTAAATGAAACATAGAAAGCTTTGTATCTGATGCCATCATTTGTGCCATTCACATCTGGGCATGAGCCAAGGCTACAATCCTGCCAGGTCAGACATCTCCATTCACTCTCCTGCCATTTCACAGGGATGAGAAATGCTGCACTGGGGAGAATCAGCCTTGCAGCACTTAGGAAAAAGATCTTTTCTCATCTTAATTTTATTGATCTGAGCTCTTCTGATTGCTGTATTAATCACTCTGCATGCTCATCCCTACTTAACTTACATCCTAAGAGTCCTGCTTGTAATAACCTGACAAGTATTACCCTGGCATTAAATACATGAGAACATTTTAATCACTGTTACCCCTTCTACACAGTTATGAGATCAAAAAGAAAACCAGCTGCAATTATGAGCCATTGGTTTCATAATAAACTTAGTGCAAGGCATTAAGTCATTGCTAGTATTTTGACATGAAACAGAAAAATGGCATAGAAAGAAAAATACTGCAAGAAATAGAAACCCTCATTGGTGGTGAACACTGAAAGGGAAAGATATATTCCCAAGGTATTGGTTGCTGGGGTGATCTTCACTTATATCCACCCTCTGTATCCCTCAGACAATTGACTTTATAGGCCTTATGCTGGTTCTCTCCCAGCTAGAATAAGCCTATTGCTTAGCTATGTAATGCCACTTGATTTTCCATCAGAGTTCCACAGTTCACTCTGAGTAGCTCCATCACTTTCAAGGTGTCTTCATCAGCCACTGACAAGCAATCCAGGCTGTGCCTAATGGCAGAAATTAAAATTAGAGTCATTTCCCTGCGGTGTTACAGATCATGAGTCCTAACAGAAATTTATCCCTGCAGAGAACAGTACAGGATGGTATTAGAAAAAAAAAGGGAAAAAAATTTAATAAATTTTGCTAAACTCCATTTACAGAATCTAAGATACTGTACCTGCTTTTTAATTATTAAGTACCTTTGATTACTAAATTTCATATGGACATTTCGTACACTGTTAAACCCAAGCGTGGGCTGCCTAAAATTTGGAGAGAAGACAGGCTTACTCAAACTAAAATACAAGTTTCAACACTTTCAGTCATACAAATACCAGATTTTGGCTCACATTAACAAATGCCTCTTACAGCAAACAGAGTCCACACGTACAAAGTGGACCTGACAGCAGGGGAACTAAGCAGATGCAATTAGCTCAAGATTCACTCCTCTGTAATTAATATTTAGTTTGTTTAAAACAAGTCTGTACATAATTGCAGCTGTTATTTCATGGTTTTATGCAGCCTTTTTATATTAAAAGACCCCAACAACGCACACTTGAAGCACTATAAAAAGCATCATTTATAAATGAATAGCTACAGGACGAGAAAGGTTGGGCAGCTTATGAATACACTGTATGCATCACCATTCCACGAGGGAGGGAAAGGAAAACAAAGGATTACAAGGGGATCAATAAATAAAATGCTTTCATCAGCTGTGCCAGATTTCCCCACCCCCCTTTTTTTGCAGGGGGGAATGACATTTTGCTCAGAAAACATGCAAATGCTCTTTTGTTAAGTTAATACTCTCCAATTCCATAAATCCTTCCTCCTCCGTCCCCACGTGTAAAAGCTCTCACTGCTGCTGTGAATTCCAAGCAGTGTTCAACGCAAGGAAAACGGATGTGACCTGATTTTATCCCATCTGAGGGCAAAAGCAAGTCAACTCTGCTGGGGCAGAGACACTCAACTGTTCTGGGGGTTTCTATTCACTGTGATTTTGATTTCTGGTAAGATTCCAATTGCAAGCCTCGGCCGAAGGGTGAGATTTCACACCAGCAGGCTTGTGTGGACAGGGAGCAGGGACATTGTGGTGCAACACTGGCACAGCCAACTGCTGCAGCCACTGACCCTCTGCAGCTGCATTTGAGGAGGGCAGAAATACAAGTATTTAACAACTTCCTTGCCTTCTGACCTCTGAATGTTGATCAAACCCATTTAAACAAGTTCATGGGTAAGCAGGGATCATTCCCAATAATGCTGATGAAGAACACGAGATGAACAAGCTCTCTCAGGCTGTTAAAGGGAGCTGTATCAATATGGTTTTGGTGGCTGATCCCAACCTGTAATAAGCCCTTTTTCCATAAATCTTACATTCCAAATCATGTGACTGTTATGTAAGTTCTACTATAAATGGACAAACCCACAGGTTGTATCTAAAGCCTGGTCAGAAAAAGCTGAAACCATTTCAACTCATTCTTCCCTGAGCACGTAAATACCCCAATGTACATGATGGGTTGCACAGTGGGCTGAATTCATTTCTATCACTGCACCCAAGAGGACACAAAACTCTCCATACTGGTCCTAACTCAGTTTATAGAGCACCAAATGTCCCTGTAAAGTTGCTGTCCTTCCAATGTGACCAACACACCTGCACGAGGATTAGCCCACATAATGTAAAAGACTCTGCCCTCTCCCAGTACTTGGCTAGCATGGCTGGAATGCTAAGGCAGTGATAGATTTGCTTCAGTTTTTAAAATACCTTTTCTTTAATTTTTTTTGCAATTTTCTTCATTTCTGAAACAATTAAGAGACAGGGAACTTCCATGTAGTTTTTTCCTGCAGTCTGGGAAAGATGAGCAGCTCTGAATGCAAGAATTCTGAACAAATACTATCAAGTAGGCATACAAGCCTCTGCTTCCTCAGATCCCAGTCATATCTGTGGGATTTACATTACTGTTCCACGAAGCATTGTTCTCTTCCTTCTCTGGCACAAGGGTCACAACTGCAGCAAAGCTGAAGTATTGTAAGAAATCAAAGCAATTAAATGAATGCTGGGGGGCAGTACAGCTGTACTGCAGCAATTAGAGCATAATCCTGACTGCAAGCAGTGTGGGAAATGCGAAGGGTGGACACCAGAGACTCAGCACCTTTCATCACAGTCACAGATGGCATGTTTAGGGTTTCAGGGACCCTAAACCACATTGATACCATTTGGTGTTTCCCAGAGTCTCTGATGGGAGCACCAGCACACACAACAGCCTCCTCCCTCTGATGAGCTCTTTTATTATGTCTAGATATAGAGTCTTAAGAGCTTTATAAAATAATGCTGTAAGGAGCAGCAAGACATCTTGTGATGCTAACCTCACAATAGCTCTTCCTGTGCCCTCCACTCCCCAAATTAGGGTTTGGGGACACAGCAAATTCAGAGAAATGGCCTCAATATCCTTGAACCTTTAAAGTTCAATACATTATTAATGCTAAATTAATAGGGTTTCCTCTGAAAGGAAACCACCGAGTTCCTTCCTGAGAAGCACATGTGATACTGACTTCTCATCAGGTATCTGACCCTGGTTGCTCTCTGCACTCCAAACACAAAGTTCTCCACCAGCAGTGGCACAAAGAGTTGGGAACTGCCCTGTTGGCTGCCACAGGCATTTTTGGTTTTTTCTTCTCCCAAATCTCTGGCTTCTGGAAAGAGAATTTATTTCTGCATCAGTCTTCCCCTGAGGGAACTGTGTCCAGAATTTGAGTATCCATCACTGCTTAGGCAAACTCAGGGGGTAGAAATCAAGGTCTTCCAATTAACTGCAGGAATAATGGCATGGCATCAACATTAGGTGCTTAATCCCGCAAAATATACAGTAGCCTCAAACCCCGTGGAATTCTACACCACACAAAAACTTGCAATCCTGAACATGGAAACATTTCAGAGCTACATCATGCGCAGAGAATTCAAAATGCTTAAGCAATATTATTGTGAGCATTTTCCACAGTCTTGACAAAGGGATACAACTGAAAAAGAGGCAAGGGTGCCTTCAGCCTCCCTTGAGAACTCAGCAGAACCAGAAGTGGCAGTCTGTAGGTCTTGTATGTCAATTATTTCAACTTCAGTCAATTCAAAATGATGCACAGTCCTGAGAGAGGAAGAGTCCTCTTCTGGTGGCTGACACAGCTACACAGAAACAAAAGCCATCGTGACAAATGGCACTGTCCTTCAAAAGCTAATGGCCACGGGGAGGCAAAATTATTGGGATTACACTGAATTGGATTCAGAGTCCCAGATTTCCAGGCATCCTGGGGTTGGCAGCCAGGGCACTAATCCAGATCATCTCACAGCTCACTGGGCTACCTAAATCTTCAGCACTTAAACTTTATGTCCTGGCTCTTCCTGAGATCACAAAGTCAAAAATGTGTTTTTCTGGCCATATAATAACAGCTCTGCCAGCATCAAGAAGAAGTCTAATGTCAGAGGAGAAGCCAAGATATGGATCCATTTCAGGCAGTTGCACCATGACAGAAAATTGAACCCATCAGGATAAGGCTTTATTGCAATCGCTCTTCACCATCAGCACTGCAGTTTATCAGTTTCCAGTAAGAGTTGGTTCTCAGTCACAAGACATTTCTTAACAGAATGTGAGAGGGGAAACCCAACTTTGTAGCTTATTTTTTTCAGAATCAGGAAGTGACAGCTTTTCTTCCAGCAGTACTTTGAGGGGTGTTAACAAGATTGTGATGTATTTTTCAACATGAAGTATTGTTTCAGACTACAGCAGATCTTGACTTGCTCAAAATATTGTCAGTACATCATGAAGCTTTTCAAGAGGGCCCAGTTTATGCTTATTCCCATTACTATACATGGCAAGTATAGAAGAATCTTGAATAGCAATGAACTTACTAAATTCCTTTTCAACTGCCTAAAAGGGTTAGCATCATCAGCTTTGTTTCTGTGGACCACCAAACAATGAGATGCCATGAGCTATAAAAAGATTCCAAGGTCCATGTAAACAATACAGGGGTTTTATAAAAGTTTCTTTCATTCGCACTCCTGGAAAAACTGTGAAAAATAAATGTATATGGCTGGAGGCAAGAAAAAAGGACTAATGAAGAGTATTTACTTCTGAGATTGCTGGGGTAAGTTAGAGCAACTCTCAGAAAGAAATGATTCTTGGAGTCCCCAAAAAGCAAGCAGAGAGTCTGGCCCTGCATCATACAAAGCTATCCCAGGTTGTGAAGTGCTGTTATACCTCCCCACTACATCACCAGAAATCAAAAATCATTTAATAAAACAAAGTGCAAGCTCAGAATCCCACTGGTATTAAACTGGCCACAAAGCAAACTTTAACATTGCGGATCATCAGCATTAGCTTACTTTTCAGAATTTATTTTACAACACAAGATGTAGTTTAGGAAAGCAGATAAGAAAATTATCTTATCAACACCTCAGTCCAGTCACCCCGTGTAACCCAAAGAGGGGTAACCCCTACGAGTAAAATGGAGCACACATTTCACTACTACCTGTTTACTCCACGTAACCACCGACCTTAGGCTGGAAGGTTTTCCAAACCTGCAAAAAGGGGAGAGCAGCTTTTTTTTTTCCAGACTTCTAAAATCAAAGATGAGGAATCCTTATGGAAAAACTGACCTGCAGTGGAGGAACTGAGGAGCAGCAAGAGGGAAAGGTTGTTCCAGTCAGAACAGCTGCCAGGATAAGACTAGGCAAATAAGAAAAGACCATGTTCTGGCCATCTCACCTGCCAGCCATGTTGCATTATGGCAACATTCCCATTCCCTAATTCCTGCTTAGATATTACAGTGATGACAGCCATATGAAATACCTGAACAGACAGCTTTTAGGGGGTTATTTTGGACTATTTTCAAAAGATATTCCTAAACATTTCACCACTATGGAAGCACTGCTTGTTTATCCCACTTGTCAGATGAAGATGGGAAAGAAGTTTTTTACTCTTTTTTGACTTCGTCATGGTCCCAACCTTGCCAAGAGACATCACTCTCCATATCTCCCCCCTCAGTTTTGCTTCCCTGCATTTCTGTGGAATATCCCTCAGAGATTACTTCTCTCATCCATCTGTCCATAGCTGTGTTTATCCACTGATCCTGGAAGAAATCATTCCCTTCCCCCCTCTCTGGACTGATTCCTGAGACAGCAGTGCTACTCTGGCACTCTGATGCAGCTTCTCTGTTATTCCTACCCCAACAACAATATCCTTGACTAGAAATAAAGCAGCTGTGTCCACCCTGGGTGATTGCAGAGCACAGTTTATCCTTCTGAACCCAACTACATTTCTTGGCTCCTTGGTCCATGCAAAGATGTCCCCTACCTGTCCTTCTCAGCCTCTTTAGCCACAAGGCAAAAGCAGAGATAGGGATATGCTTCTTTTCTCTCTCTTGTTTAGTTTTGAAGTTAAGATGGAAGGTATTTCACACTGGCTGTGATTTATGTACTTGCTTCATTTTGCTGTTCTAGAATTTTAATCACTTTCTGAATTATTGATGCAGAAATCCCAGGTAGAAAAAAAAACAACCAAAACCCCTCGCCTTCCTTTAGGTATCTGTTGTTCATAGCTTGCTGTCCCTGTCTTTTGAGAGATGAGCCTTTGGATACAGAAAAAAGAAAAATTAAAAAGCCACCAAAGGCAGGAATTTAAAAAATGTATCTGTTTCAAGGAAACTGCAAGAAGAAATATGTCACTGCAAAGATTTCATCAGGGGTTTCCTGGCTTTCCTTCTTTTCATCTCTCTGGTCCTGTTTCTTCCAAGTCAAAATCCACAGAAGTTTCAGACAGACTTTTATTCTTGCCAGTAGTAAGAGCAAAGAATTCTTGTTTAGTGAGAGCAAAACAAACTCAAGACTGGAAACAGAAGTCACAGATTTTAAATACATGTGTTTCCTTCCTTATGAACCTGCCACATCTAAAGCAGAGACACCTGGCAGTTTCCAGTGTCCTCTGAAAACCAGAGAGCACCCCATCTGTTACCCAGGTTCCTTACACCAGCCCATCAACAATACTCATTGCCTACACCATTTAAGCTATAAAAACACTGATGAGCTGCCCCTCTATTGACGTGAATAGATTTTCAACTCCAAATCCACACCCACAGTGCAACAGAACACAGCAATACGCTGCAAGAGCAGTAGCTCTCAGAGGCCCAGCACACCAGTTTCCAAAATAGCAGAAACAGAGGAAAACATCCTTGAATTCAGGCCAATCCAGAGCTGCTTTCTTTCTTTCAGGGAAGATTCTTGCTGCCTTCAGTTCTGATCAGAGGATAACTCTGGCAGATTCATTGCTGTGCAGCTGCCTGAAGAACACCCCACACCCTGGAGACACAGACACCCCATTCCTGATTACCCACAAACAAATGCCTGCTGAGCCTTCCACATACGCTGAGCACCGTAGATGGGAACCCAAAACAGTGGGATCTATAGATCTACTTCATAAACACAGCATCCCCTGTGGCTCCCCCTTCCCTGTATTTCAGCCTTTCCCACTCAAGCCTTGAATTTGTGCATGCAGAAGGGTTTGCAAGTACAGATGAAAAAGGCCTGGCCAACCAGATTGCCCTTCTAAAACATCTGCAGTCTTGAAAGGGGAGGATCAACCACATTCTGCTGACAACTGACTTGCTATTTCCTTTACCATGATTTGCCTGAAGTCACATGTGATCTATCTATCTATCTATCTATCTATCTATCTATCTATCTATCTATCTATCTATCTATCTATCTATCTATCTATCTATCTATCTATCTATCTATCTATCTATCTATCCATCCATCCATCCATCCATCCATCCATCCATCCATCCAGGCAGATCCAGACTGCTCTGTGTTTGAGCCACTGTACCCAGCACCAGGCTGATGTGGCTCCATGGCTGCAGGATCACATCTGGTTCATACCAGGATGCTGAGGAGCACAGGCAGAGAAGGACAGGGTGGAGAGACAGGGAGAAGTCAGTGATGAAAAAGTGGGAAAAAGTCCAACTGTAGGAGTCAGTCCCACTGATGGGAAAACTCCAACTGTAGGAAGTTACTTCTACTCTTTTGATCTTCCAACTGGAATATACTGAATTTTATGCACAAAATCTCAGCCAGCCGATAAACTCTTAAGTCCACTTGAAATAACCTCCCAAATACCAGGCAAACTAGTCCGGAGACTAGCAATTTAAAAAAATAAATAAAATTTGGAGTACAGAAATTACTCAAAAGCAAACAAACTATTAGTTGTGTCAAAACAAATTAAGGAGGTTTAACATTAGTCTCATAGATATTAAAATTGTCAGCAGAAACTCACTGAATTCATTTTAGTTCTCCCTTTGGCATAAATTCCTGCTGAGCTGCTCATGAAACTCTCCAGTAACCACGAGGGAAACCCAGTGAGGGCTGATGAATAATCCACACAAAGCAAAGTCCACAATCTCTGGCCAGTGATTATGCACAGAATGATACTACTGACTCTCTAAACTTGATTTTGAGCCCTTTTAGCCAGAGCTTAGGGTCAAAATCGGATGGCAGTAGTGGATGTGTGGCAAGGATCTTACACTGGGGTCCTTTATCCAGGTTTCAACTTCATACTAGGCCAGTTTCACTGCAACTGGAATGTGACAACACCAGCTTTTCACTCAGCAATACAGGAAATGAAGCTCAGTACCAGAAGATGCCAACGTACTCTACCCTACTCAGGCTGATCCCCACCCTTCCACACATGCTTGGAGCTGATCCAGCCACATACCTAAAAGGAATCATGTTTTCTTAAATCCTTATGGTACTGTGTATGTGGCATCTGTTTGTTTCTCCCCCAACACAACTTTGTGCAGCAATATGTTGGTAAAACTGCTCTTTTTTTTTTTTTTTTTTTAATATTTCTGCAGCCCCCCAAAGTTGTAGAGGTCATATGCCAAAAACAGCATAAAATACAGGTCACTTGGGAGACCCCATTATTTAGCTGGAAAACAAGCAGTTTAACCTGCTCCAAACTTCTCCTGACCTTCAGACTTCTGGCTAAGTCCTTCCTGTATGTGTCTCTGTTTTGCAAATCAGACCATGTCCTTCCTTCACCTTGTGGCTCTCAAATTGTTTATGGTCTTCTTCCTGGTACAGCAAAGGAGCTTGAGTCTGTAACTCAGGGTAACACCAGCAGCCCATGGAACTCAAAGAGTTTTCTTGTACAAGCAATGGCTAATTAGATTTAACAAGACTGACACAGCACTCTGCAGAACACAGTGTTTTGATGAATGGTGCTGCCATGGCAGCATTTGGAAACATTCCAAGCGACAGGAATTCTCCTGATGATTTCAAACACTCACTGAGTGTTGTTCCAGAACAAACACCAGGGGTTTTTGGGACAGTAAGGATCTCTTTAACTGTGTTTTTCCAAACTGTAACCCTCAGTAGGGTTGAAGATATGAAGAATGTGGCACTGGACTTGTCCTGCTGCTGCACAGCTCAGCTGGTTCAACAGGGGGTTATGCCAGCAGCAGGTCCACCCAATGGTGACAATATTTACTTTACAAACACTTGGCATTTCTTCTTATTATTTTTTGCCATTAGAAAGCAGCCTCAATGTGTGGGAGATGTCAGGACAGTGAACAAAACCAGCTCTGGTATTAAGGAAGTAAGTAAGGTTTGTTTACTCCCAGAGAATCAGAGGACTGCTCAAAAATAATAAATTTTGGGTTTATACTTTCTTAAAATATCCCCTTCTTCAATGGCAATCCAATAATTCTCAATATTTATTCTAGCAGTTGTAGGGCAATATTTATTCTAATACTCTTTGTAGGGATAACAGTGGATTGGATTTGAGTGGAAAGGAGATCTCAACCCTTCCCTCTCCCCTATCCCAGTAATAACTCATAGTAAATGAACACTTTTTCTCCTTTGGGTGATACTTAATTAATTCAACTGCAGAACTTTTGGGTGAATTTAGCATGTGTAAAATGACACTTTTGCATGACTGGCATTCAGCAAACTCTACCACATAAGGATATAAGGATGTCAACATAGTCTTTCCTTTAATTCTTTTGGTAGCTACTCTTTAAAAAAGGAAAAAAAAAAAGGTTTTGTGGACCATCACACTACATTACTGAGTATTAAAACAAACAAAGCCCCAAAAGATTAGACATTCCAGTTTGGAAATTAAGTTGATAATCCAAAAGTGATCACTAATCACTTTTCATCAGACATCTTCAAAGTCTTTTCAATACACAATTATGGACCTGTCACAGATCAGAGGCTAAGCACACATTAAAATGTTAGGCATTCCCCATTCTGTTGCTATTAAACACAGCAGGAATCCATAGATAACACGGCTGTAATTTGAGTAAATGTCAAGGTGATCCAGCAGCTCAGCAAATTTGAACTGTCTCAAAAAGCCCAACAATTCTGCAACCCTGTCACCTTCCATCTCAAGTGCCAATCTTCCTCCTCTTCCCTGAACAACTTTTCATTCATCCCAGGTATAAAAAAGTGACAAAGAAATGCAGAAGACAGACTAAGGAAGGAAACTAAGTTAACCCTCAACTCCAAATGCCAGCTTAAACAACAGCATCACTTTCCTTCCATCTGCACTCAGGTAAGTTCTTCAGTTTAGTGAGGCTTCATGTGCACTGGTGCTGTGCTGAACAGTAGTTGACAGTAGTAAGTGACATTAGGGACATGCAGTGGCCTATTTTCTTAGGAGAATTATCATCCTAAACAGGCATTTTGTATTATTCATCATTTATCCATCAGCATCCTTCTCCCTGGCTCTGTTTCCCAACAAAGTCAAAGTCTTGTCTGCAAACCCAGAGGCTTCATCAATTCATGTCAGTCAATAGGAACTAGTACAGGACTAGTTGGGTCAGTGTCACAACTGTAAACACAATTTCACCCATAAATCAACATAAATGAGGTCAGAATCCACTTAAAATGTCAACACAGACATTTGCATCGGGTTTAACTAACACAATAAAAACTGGCATCATTTGCCCTATTTCAGCTCTGAGCATCACCCAGCTGCAAGCTGCCCTGCCTCCCAGAAATCTGCACTAGGAATGAGACAAGATTTGGACCTGGAAGCCTCAAGACCCTCAAGGCAGGTTTTTCATGACTTTCTAGTCTGTCTGGGCAATTATCTCTGTGAAATGCAGTGCAAAGCACGACTATTCTGATTTGGCAGTGAACTATGAGTCAGCCAGCTCTGACCTACCCAGAGAGGTTTGCACACACTGAGCAGCAGCATCTCTCTATTTCTGTGTAACAAGGAGTGGAAAACATTTTGAGATAGTGGAGTAAAAGGTACTATAGAAATAGAAAGCACTGTTTTAAAAGCTTACATTTCTCTAGGCTTTGAATTAAGAACCACAGTCAGTCCTAATGGATTAAAACATGACATGTTTTACCTCCTACACATGCTGGTACCCTTTTATAAAAGGCTAATACATACATTCTTTAACAGTCTTCTATGCATTAGAAAAGTTGAATAGTCTGTGATCCTCAATACAGATTAAGCAGCACTTTAGGGGCTGGATGAAAGCAGTCACCTCATTACACTCACATGAGTGTTATCCTACAGTAACATGAGAAAAATAAGATGAATTTCAGTGTTTTTCCTATCCCCACAAAAAGACTTGTCTGGAATTCTAGGATGGAAAGGGTCTCCAAACCTCATTGTAAGACACAGTGAACAAGAGGACTGCTGCCATGCCAAAGCTGTGCTATCTCTGGCATTGCTTCCTGCTGTGCAGGCAGCAAGAGCTGTCTTGTTGAGGGTCTGATCTTCTTTCCCCTCCACTCAGTTCTGATCAAATCCACAGTGACTTCAGCAGAACATGATCTGAACCCAGATCAGCACCTAACAATTATATAAGAACCCAAAGGTTTTGGGTCAGGTGAGCTGGTAGAAATTCAGGTGAGACTGGCACTTGGAAGTAGAAAAAGTGGGTAAAAGGAGGGAACTGGCTTTTCTTTGTGCTTTCCTTGAGGTGGCTGTTTGAGTAGGATTTTCCTGGTCCTAACCTAGGACTGAGCTCAAAAGGGCTGCTGCTTAGACCTTCAGCGCAGAAGAAAACCCTCAAAGGCTCATTAATTGAAGCCAACCAGACAGTGCCATGAAAGGCCACCTCAGCCAGACCTGTTGGCACTTCAGGGTAGAAGTGAGAAGAAAAATCATAGATTTTTAGCACGACTCAAACTCCCAAAATGTTTGATTTCTGAGCATTCCTGATGAGGTTGTGTCCCTTTTCTACAAATGTGCAAAGGAATGCCAGAGTCAGAGAAAGATATTCTGTACCTTTGATTAGCCAATTGATGGCCCCAGGGTACTTTTTTTACAGTATTAGACTTGCAGATCATTTAATACATTGCAGANTGACTAAAGTGTGTTGCCAAGCAACACAAATTCTGGCAGAGACAGTGATAAAATTCTATTCCCTAGATAAGCCTTAAATTCCTTTGGGACTATGTTTTCCTCCTCCTGCAATCCCTTCCTTTATTCACTGCATCCCACAACCTTTGCAGTAAAACAAGGATGTGCTAAATTGGTGTATTTCCCCACACAAGCTTTGCACTGGTATTTCTAAAGTGTTAAGATAACTTTAGACTGTGAGTGTATATGAACTCCTCACTTCCCTCTCTTCTCAGTTTCTAATAAAACTAAAAAAAAAGAAAAAAAAAAAAGAAAAATTTAAAAAATCTCACAAAAAGCATAATTTAGTGCCTATCAAAATGCTTACAAATTAGGTCTTTCCTCTTTTTCCTGCACCTAAGTGGCTCTCAGACCTATTTTTTCTCCTCCTTCCATCTCTGCCTCCACCATTCCACAGCTTCCCATTTGGGGCCAATCCCCTCCTGTTGGTCTCCCCACCCAGCACAGCTGCCTTCCCCCAGCCAGCCAGTCCCAAACCCAGCCCCAAGCTCTGCACTTGGGAACATCGAGGCTTTGGAACTTATTTTGAGCTCACCAAGGAAATCTGTTTCCCTCAGATGCTGACTCCATTTTAATCATGCTTATAGATGCAAATATATGCATGTGTGTGATGTGGTGTGCATCTGTGGGCAGAATATTTGCAACCAGAATAGATATGAATGTAATTTATATGAAAGAACAAGAGCAGATCAGATCAAACAACCTGGGGAGAACCCAGGGCATGAGACATGAGTGCTTCCTTTAAGAGTGGGTTACTGAAGAGCTTCTGTGAGTGGGAGAGGGAACCAGTACAGAGTTCAGAGTTACAGCAGTAAAAAGACACCTGAAGAAAGGGGCAGGCACTGCACTCAGCAAGGACAGGACCAGGGGACACAGTTACTGAGCTGAGCTGCTTTTTAGCAAAGGTCCTGAAAGAGGGTAGTGCCAGTGGGGGAAAACTGCAAAGCAGGGGTGAAGCTCTAAGCTCCTGATACACATGGGCACTTCTTGTCCCAGCTCTTTCACACTATTCTCCCTTCTCTGGCCAAGTATTGTCAAAGCTGCTCCATTTCCCATTATTCCATATCCTGGATACATGTACAAACAAGTTTGGGAACTGCTGATCTGCAGCAACAGTAAGCAGCAAAAGTGTTAGAAAAAAGAATACAAAAAAAGGCAGCTAAGAGAGACCCATCATCTAAAAGCTTCCAGCCATTACAGCTAGAGGTTTAGAATCTGCTGAGCCAGAGGTTCCACTGTATTAACCTGGAAATAACTGAGAATAATAGAGGCCCACAGCTCTCCCCTCTAGGAAGAGACAGCCTGTAGCCAGATGTATATTTAGGAAGATCAGTGGAGCTGTGCTGACTTACTGAGCAGAATATCATCTGGGCTGTGGTAGCATCCAAAAGCTGCAATTAGGAGGAGAGCTCCATCCTGTCAGGCACTAGATGGATACCCCCAGTCAGGCATTCCCTGTCCCAGGGAGACAGGCCAGGCTGACTTCATATGCTTCTAATTGGGCTCTCCTTGAAGCTGATGCTGAACCTGCAGCATTTGCAGAATGCAGCTGTTTGTTCACTCCACTGGACTGGAACATGAGAATTACTTTAGTGCATCCCTTGTGAAATGCAGGCCTTGCCAATATACTAAAGGATAGAACTCAGAGCCCAGTGATAAGTTATAAAACATACCTTTGTCCTCCAGGCTCTAAGTATTTGACAGGATCATCAGTTTCTATCTATCATAAAAAATTTCATCTCAGCTCTGCAGGCTCAGTAAACAGGACATTCATGGTTCAGATGTGCCTACAGGAAGTTGCCACCTCCATCCAGATCCCTCAGGTGACATTTTGACCTTCCCCCAATTCTGAGGAGGAAATCAGGGGAAGGAGAGAAAAAAAGAAAAGATGATGTACATCCATTTTCCTCCTTTTTGATTCTGTATCAGAAATGAATTGACATTTTCTTGGTGGCAAGTAGTAGTAAATCTGCTTTCAAATCAGCCCTTTCTGAAACAGCCTTTCCTTGTGAGAGCATTGGGATATTTACATGTTATTTTAGACACCTTGTGTGTCCTCAACAGTGCAGAAGTGCTGAGCTCCTAAATATGACACGAGATCCATACTGTCATTTACATCACAACCAAACAACTCATTTGATCATTGAGCTCATCATAGACATCTTTTAAAAACCCACAACTGTTTTCAGGCTGAAAAAAGAGCAAAGTCCAGGTCCCAAGTTCAAATAAATTCCATCCTGTAGATAACAAGTAGAAGATTCTCTTGGGGGCAGTGGGAACTAAAACTAACTGTTGCCCTTCTTGAGGAACAGCTATGTTAGGTAAGGCACCAGGGGAAGAAGGCCACAGAAAACACGTGTAATGTTTCAGCATCACCAGAGTTTAACCTGGAAAGGTTTTTTTCCTGGAAAGCTTCCAACTCTGCCAGCTCTTCATTACATAGTGGATTTTATTCCACAGCTGAAGACCTTCAAAATAACAAAACCATGCAAAGGAAAAGCAGATTGACTTTTTGGCAGGAAGTCAATGTGCAAATACTAATGAAATAATCTCAGTAAGCAGTCAGACTCCTCAAAGGTCAACAGCTACATAGGGAAGAACTTCAGCATTTAAGTTATTAACAATTTTGTCTTCAAGGATTCTGACAGTTTCTGTGCTCTAAGTTAAGGGCTTTAAAAAAATAATCAAGATTTGATGACTGAACAGTCAAGGCCTCTAGATCTCTGTGACTCTTCAGACAAAGAGATTGTCCTGCCCCTATGGGAGCTGCCAACCCAATTCCTACTTAGAAGCAGAACTAAAAGCAATTAGGAAAGTGGACTGTCATCAATGCTCTTTCTCATTCGTTTCTGGCAAAGTGCACTATGAAACACCCAATTTTAGTGCTGTCTTGCACTGCCAGCACCCTCCCCATTAGTCTACATCCTCATGCTTTTATCTCTTCCTTCACTCTGCTTATTCCAACCCTCACAACAAATACTCTTTGGCCCTCAGTAAGGGGAATCGCTCACCAATCCCTCTTCTCCCCTAACTCAGAACCAAGGATTGGGTGCAAACAGTGGCAGAGGGTGAAGAGAAGAAGAAAATTATCCTCAGGAACAAAAATGAATGGCCTCAAAGTGTCTAAGCTTTGAAGTACCTTAGGTGAAAGTCACCTGCTGTCCCCACAGTCCAATTTTGGTAGAGTGAAAGTTAGTGGTGAAAACTTCAGCAGGCTGAGTGGGATCAGAAGTAGGACTCCCAGAAGAACTAGGCACAGTTTAAGTCTTCCAGTTACCCAGTGGAGATGCTTCAGTCTCATTTTTGCTAGTTTAAATTATGGAGCACTGATAAATTTACTGTCCTGCACCTTTCTGGATCAGGATGAATCCTGCTGTGCTACTGGCAAATACAGTATCAGTGACAGGTAGATAATTAACACAATGCCATATTTTCAGGCTTAGGGACACCACTATTATTAACTGTACATGAAAGAGCACTTTGTCCCACTCTTCATTTTCTTAAGTTGGGAACTTAAAAATATCTCTTATTTTCTTGATGCTACTTTAGATTGCCCCTTCATTTTGCAAATCTCCATGAGTATAACATTTGCCTATTGTAAAATGCAAGGAAAAAATGTGCATGCAAGGTAGACAGTCTTCTTGTCTATACTCAGAAATTGTATAGGATAAATTTAGACTGGGTTTATTGGATTCACTTCAGCCTCTTCCAAATAAAGAAACCAAATGAATAAAAGATAGGTTAATGTCATCCTAGGAGCACCTATACAGCATTTTGTTGAAACAGATTAATTTAAAATACCTTTTTATTTAGGCTTTGCTTTCAGAGTATGGAATATCCCTATCCAGCAGAAAATCATAAACACAAATTCTAAATACTAGGAGAGATTGCTGAATTATTACTTCTCTTTGTGCCCATTACACCAGTTCAAACACAGAAGGGTTGTTTTCTTTCTGTAAACATGGTAAGGGTAGATCACACTTCCACTTAATATAATATCTACTTTCTAGCGTCCTTATCCCTAACACAGGTCAGCTATGCAAAAAATGTGAACCAAATCCTAACTTTCCATGAACTATGGAATCAACAACAACTTAACATATCTGATCCAACACTTCACCAAGAGAAACAAGAAGAGAGCCCCCTATTTCTGTTTACATTGATGTGTTTGGGATTGCCAGTCAGATCCTACCAGTCCAAAATCAGAGTAATAAAGAAGCCTGAGATGAGAATTCTTATCTGCTAGTTGGATTTCTGCATCTCTCACCACCAGTGTGAAACATGAGGGAAGCAAATTCCACACGGGCACAACACCCTTTTGACCTGCACATCAAGGCTCTGCCTCTGTAGCAAAGGTACATTCAGGCTGAGAAAGCCTTAAAGTAACATCTCTATATTTCATCTCCTGAAAGTGCCATCAGGACAAAAAGGAGAGCTAAATATTACAGAGAAAATGAACCCAAGGAAAGGAAAGGTACCTCAGGTGACACATGTAAATGGAGGTGGGACGTAAAGTTTTAAGTTCATGTCCAGCATTAAAACATAAAAACCTCCAACACTACCAAAGCAGAAACACAGTGAGGGTGAAAGGAACACAAGCATTTCACCCAATTTGTGAGAAAGTGGCCCAAACCTGGACTTGGCTAAATCAGAACTATTTCACCAATGTATTCATAAGTCTGCAGTTATAGCGAAAACTGCTTGTGAACAGCACAGTAAGTTCCAAGCTTCTGAGCACTTACTGCAGTAACATGGTCTGTTTCCCAACAACTTTGCAGTCCTTGGAGAGGTGTAGATGCAGATTTAATGAGCAATGCATGCCATCTGTTAATATTGCCTCCAAGAGCAACTGAGAAAAAAACAGCAACACCAAAAGTGCAAGAGATGGCAGGAGCTTCAGAAAAATGGACCATCGATGATCGGGCTCTCTGTGCATGACTGCTGTAAAAACAAATCCCCCCAAATGAACAGACTACATGTTTCTTTTCCAACTGTTACAATATTTAAGTCACTCTTAAACCTGGATTAGAACTGTGCAATAACCATTCAGTTCAACAGGGGCAGTGGGCCTGTTCCTTCTCATGAAATCAAACTCACCCAAGTGCCTCATCCCAAGACCTGAGCCTGCAGGACCCGACTCCTGGGGTCATTCCTTCCCACAAACTGCAACAACTCTTTTGAGCTGTGCTGAATGATGCAAACACAGGATCTGCCTGCTGGTTGGTTTGCACTCGAGCTGAGCAGGTGAAAACTGCAACCCTTCCAGTCCAGTAGTATCTCTCCCTTGCTCAATAGCCATAAATTACTGCTCTGGATGCTGGACTGGGGACAGTCAAGCCCCTGGTCCCTGTGGACCTGACTAGGAGGAGGAGGAACTGCTCAGTGGCAAGACCAAAGTGCCAGCTAAAGGTCAGGGCTCACAGTCACAGAATTACTCTGCTTGCAAGGGACCTCAGGTGTGCTTTCCACCCCTCTGTGGGTCTGGAACTCAAACCCAAGTCCAAAATCCCTCGCAAAGTGCAGCTGAAGCTTCAAAGCCTGTCTGTGAAGGTGCAGACATTAAGTCTCTTATGGTTCATGTTTAATTAAGGTCTAGTTCTCTCCAATTAGTCTTCTAGAGAATGTGACCTGAGGATAAGACTCGTGTTTAGCTGTTATCAGATATTTCTATTGTAAATAAGAGGTCACTTTTTCCTTTCAGTTTCACAATAAGTGTTCTCATTGATCTATTCATCTCAGTAAGTGTGAATGTCGTTTTACTGAGCTGGTGAACTCTGATTTCCTCCAGGATAAGGACAGTATTTCCTAATAGCTGGCAGGACAATAACTTCATTTTCTTCATCCAGTCATATACATTTAATTAGCTCATTACTAATTTCCTCTTCCTCAAGAGAGCTTGCCAAAAATTCATTTCAGTGCTTTGGGTTTACTTTCACAGTCCCAGTTTTATTTGAACACAATACTAAATCTGGAAGGAAAGAAAGAACTGGAGGTCCATAGTTTGCATGAGATATCTTTGGCCTACTTAATCCTACAAAGCTTTGTGACAAGAACAGATGTAAAAGCTCCTTGCAGTCCTTAATCAAGACATACTATTACTGAGATAACTGGAAGGCAAAAGAATAAGCCAAGTCACCAGGGTTCAGAAACTGAGATGGTTGCATGAAATAAAGGGTTTATTTTAATCACAGAATTTCCTCTCAGAGTTTAAGCCAATTATAAAGTTAAAGCTCCATTACCTTGCTGTATGCTACTATAAACATGTAGAATACACTTGTAGTAATTTAATAATCATAACATTTTATGACATTCGGACCCCCTTGAATCAGAAATGCATTATTTTCCCATGATTTTAATGAGTTATTAATTTATACACATTACAAATAGAGATTACTCCCCTTTCCCAAGCAGATTAATGCAAGTGCAGTCAAATGCAGAACTCTACTTTCTTTTGACTGTCTCACATCTGCTGCAGTGAACACAGAGGCAAAAAAACTCTGCTTATGTTCAGAAAGACAGGTACCAAAAACACAGTCGAGATGTAATCAGGTGATTATTCAACTGTGCTTCCTGTTAAAGAGACAGTCACACTGCAGTTTAAATAAACACCAACACCCAGCTGTGTAGAGCCAGGCTGTTGCCATTATTTATTCAATCAAACCCAAAATAAACAACTTCTGTGTGTCACGCAGACACTGTGTATATCCACACCTCTCTGGCAGCCACCAGGTACTCACCTCCTTTCATCACAGGACACAGTTTTTAGAAGAATCTATTTTACATTCTTCTAGAACTCAAAATCAAACTCTAATTTTTGCAATTTCACTTTTGTCATAGAGTATTGCACAGAATTACAAACACATGAACACCAATTCCTTTGGCACAGCTGTGGTAAACAGAGCCCAAACCCCACACCAGGGGCTCCACCCCTGTCCTTGCCTCATGGAAAGGTACCCCCTCAGATCAAAAGCCCCCCAAACTCTCCCAGCCACAACCACAGTCTGATCTCTTCCACAGTCTATCCCCTCTGCCTCTTCTCTCTCCCATTACTCTACTGATGGAGACCTGTGAGGACCCTTCGTGCATCTTATTTACAGATTCTGCTGAAACCCAAACCACTGCACTGCTGTGCTCAACATTACCTTGTGTCTCAGTACAGGGATGAGCTGTTTCCTCATTTTTTTCCATTTTTTTTCCCTTTTTTAATTTGCACATTGCTTTTTACCTGGGGAATATTTTTTATACCTGCACAAAAATTAGGTACTGAAAATAAACACAGAAATTCTAACTGTGCTCGATCTCTGGGACAAGCCCACGGCCCTGATATTCCAAATACTCTGATGGCTTTGAAAACACAATTTCCTAAAAGCCTGAACAACCATTTTGATTTTGACCACATCTTCAAATGTCAGTAAAACCCATGTGAGGGAACAACCATCCCTCTTAGGGGCAGACAGACTGAAGGATTCAGTGACTGTTTTGACAGGGAAAGTGGCACCACTTGTAACAGCACAGTGAAAGGAACATTCAATTTCTATAGTTCTTATTTTAGCTTCTACTAATGCCAGCTCATATCTAAACACAGTAAAGCCTTCTCCATCCACTTTCATTAGAAATGGTACACACTCTTACTGGGCTATAGAATAGTGTAAATAAAAGAGTATGAAGTTCAGTGCCATTCAAGAACTGCCAAGATCACCGTCTCAAAGAGCAATAAATAATAGGATACTGCTCACACCAAACATGAAGAAAGATAGTTAAAACCATTACAAATCCATATCTCTCAGTTACTCAACAATCTATAGGTTCAGTCAGTTAAAAGATCTAGGAACAGGGTATTAGTGGATTAGTAACAACAGACCATTAATCTCTGCAGCCTCAATTTTAATCCAGCAATAACCAAAGTGATTGCAAATCATTCAGACCACATGACTATTAAAGCTCCTAAGCACAGTTCCCTCACATACCTGAATCCCCAGCAGAGGTCAGGGGATGTTCTGGTGGGACAATTCACCACGAGACCTCTGGTGATGCTCAACTGAACCCACTGCCAACGTTTTTGGCTGAGTAATTCCACTGCACCCTGCTCCTGTGAACAGCTCGTTTAAAGGTTTCATTTCACACTTTATTTCAGCCTCTATTAGCAAAGCTTCCTCTCTTTCCTGGCAGAATGTCCAAAACAAAGCTGTCTGAAACAAATACTTTTTTGTTTCTACATAAGATTTTTAAATAAACGTGTAGGAATTGATGACTGTCATTCTGAGCAAATGGCAGGAGATTATTTCTGTACAGTTTATATAATATCAGTGCAAGTTACTTACAACAATTTGAGAGTTTTAAAAAGAATGCAATAGTATTACATAATACAGTCTGTTTTTATATATAAGAATGTTCTATTTCAAAGATTTTAAGTTCTGGAGTGTTCAGTGAATAGAATCAATTCTTAAATGACCAGTAATGTGATGATGTTGTGTGACCAAGTCACGCTTATTGGGTGCTCCACAACATTTATCAAGAGACCTGTAATGAAGCCATTGAAAGGGCGACCTTGCAAAAAGGATTTAAATTCAGCTGTAACTAGCTGTGGTCTGAAATTTGAGCCACAGGTTCTTTTTCAGCATCATTAAAAGGAAGATGCTGGCTACCTTGTAGTCAAAAGTGCTCTTTGATTACCGGAAAGTAACTAAGTACTTAAAATCATAAAAACACAGCAGATGCAGAAGGTCCCAGTTTATACACAGAGTAAGAAACTAAAACTGAGAGATTCACAAGCATGAGTTCTGAGAGTTACCTGCTGCTGCCTCTGAACCAACAAGTGGAGTCAAAGCAGGACAAGGCAGGAGGAGAGAAAGGAGGACTCTTGCAGGCTCTGTGCCCTTTGGTGCAGCCCAAACACATAACTATGATGGCAATGGATTGCAGAGTTGTCCAGCTGTTTTTATAAATGGTGCAACACTTCTGTAAGCCTTCTTGCCTATTGTAGAGATTGACTTCTAATATTATATATAATCCTCTCTTTGTTTAAACATGAGCCATTTTTCCATTGACACAAGCTGAAAATACCACCACCTTCTCTCAGCAGCAGAGGACACGTTTGGCTTGTTTGGTCCCAGACAGATGGACAGAAAGAACTTCCAGTATTTTTATATATCCTCCACAGGCAGTTTTGTCTTTTCAGTCTGACTAAAATCCGCTTGTCCAATCTAGACTGTGCCAGCTGCTTGCACAAACCTGGGCATGAGGTTTCCCAAGCCCCTCTCTAGGTACCACCTGGGACAGAGGGTGTCCCCTGATCCCACAACTCAGCTGGGCCCCTGTCCCTGCACAGGCTGGACCCTCGATGTCCTCTTCATAGCAGGGCTTGGGGTCTACTCAGGATAAATTAAAATTGTGCTGGAAACACAGAAATTCACATATGAAAAGCATTGTGTATTACCACACACCTCTTGGAATTTCACTTTTTTAGTCTTTGGTTTTGTTTACCACAGTCCCCAAAATGTGTTTGCTATTGTGGAAAATGGTGTTTGCTTCAGTCAGGGCATCCACGTAGTGAGAATTAACAAATTACAACCCAGTTTATTTTAACTGATGGTAGAGTTTCTCTTGCTATGTTAGTCATACTAGAAAAGTCTTCATCTTCACTTTACCACACAAAGAGCTGATACGATTTTACCTGGATAGAAACCTATTTTCCATACGACTGCATTTAAAGAGATTATGAAAATTGCTGCTCATTTTAGCTGGGCTTTTCCAAAGATTCTGTATTATTCATGTATTATAGCACTGCTACTCCTTGCTGCAGCAGAGCACTTCAGCACATCCTTAATCTAAGTTGTTTTATGCAATTACATATTAAGACTCAGAGCAGAACACTTACACATGTCTTTTTAAAGTTTTGCATTTTGCTGAATTTGGGTATTAATATATCACAATAAAATGTAAAGAGGATGACTCGGTTTTTAGCTCCCAAGTATGAAAACATACTTATGCTACCTAATAAAATAAATCATATTATTTATTACTCCATTTTACATCCTGTTTCACAGTGAGCTAAATACCTGTGACTCCAGAGCAAAGGCACAATTACAGACTGGCAAAGATGAATTGCTAACAACTTGGAGAGAGTGCCAGAGGGGCCACTGAAGACACAGATTATGCATCAGCAGGTAACTTTAAATCCCACTTGGAATCACTCCCTGCCACCCAGCACCCTCAGGATCATTTGGGCAAATGAGAGGAGACTGAAGTCCTTGTAGATTACTTTGTTTTCCAGCAGGCACAATAACCAATATGACAACAAGATAATGCTTCTATGCCACATGAATGTGAACATAAAAAGCCCCAGCACAAATGGGGAAAGCAGGTGAATGTTCTGGAAAATAAAAAATGGGAGTTCAGACGTGATGGGCAAAATACCCTGGGGGGAGGATTGCGTTCCTTGAAACAAATCCCTGTGGGTGCTCACAGCACATCCAACAGCTGCATCGGCATGGAAAGGAACCTGCTGGGCTGCTGAGAGAGCAGATTTCGAAGAGAAGAGTCAGGGCCAAAACCTCTGGTGCCCTGAAGTGTCTGTTGCCACTTCACACCCACACCGAGTGGAAGTGACACACGAGGGAGGCGAGAGCGGCACTTGGAGGAGCCCACTCGTCACTCACAGTCACGACAGAACCAGAAAGAGCCCAACTGAGAGAATGTTAATAATTTAAACAGAATTTAAATAGCACAGATTTATGGAGGAGCCTTGTCTGGATCTGGATTTTACCATAATCTCACACTACCTCCTGAAAAGCAATTTAAGTTCAATTCTTATTGATATAATTTTTAAACATACCATAATTAGACCTCATGATAACTTCTGTGCTAGTACTATGAGGAGGAGAAACACCTTGGAGTACAGATGCAGAAAAGGAGGATGCATCAGACCCCTTTCTGTGACCCTTCCCTCTGGGAAGTCATATGAGTTTAAAGGACAAGGATAAACCTGGCTGAAGCAAAGCGCCCCAAGTCAGGGGACCAGGGGAGCAGAAGTGACTGTGACCCCCTGCCCAGCTGGGATCTGAGTTCTAGAGGCTTGAGAAGGGTTGGCTGATGTCTCCTGAGGCCAGACTGCCAGGTTTTGCTGTCCACTGAACCCAGCTGTGCCCAGTCCCCCAGTCAGCAATGGAAAGGCTGGAAAGCCATCCTAGACAGTCCAGTCAGGGGCCGTGAGGAGCAGCCAGGCACTCACTGCCCGAGGACAGCCAGCCCCATACCCTGACCAGAAACAAGGTGTTAGTAATCCTTGTGCTACAGGGCACGAAGGAGAGGGAAATGGATGGACTGCAGCTGCTTAAATTCCTGCTGACTGACTTTCCACATGATGTTTTACCTCAGCTTCTCCATCTGTGAAAGTGCGTCCAACACTGTGTATTCTGCAAACTGTTCCAAGTTCTGCCAGTGAAACTCTTTTTTTTTTTTTTTTTATAAACTGAAATATAATGCAAAGCTCTTCCCATTCATGCCTTTCTTCTCAGATAAATCCAGACTGCCAATCCCATTCAGATAATTTAGCAGTGGGATTAGGACCCACAGAGGGTCAACGAACCACCCTTCCCTTCCAGCGGTGGGATTAAGACCAGCAGAGGGTTGATCAAACACCTTCCAGCAGCAGCCCTTCCCTTCCACAACCACAGCTTCCCACATGGGAAATAGCTCACTTCAGCTGCAAGTCCTATGGCATTCCACCAGTGTAGAAACAAAGGGCTCATTCTCCATAAAATGTCACTTCCAGGAACACTACTGAAGTATTGCTATGCTTTTCCACCAGCAGGTATAAATCTTCAGCTCTTTTTCCTAATGAGTGAAAGTTTATTTTCTCTGCTGTGATGGCAAATGCAAATTAATGTTCTTTTTAGCAGCCCAAATGTGTCCCCTTGCCAAACAAACTTTGGCTGTGGCAGCAGCAATCCTTCCTGACCTGCTCCTTCAAGTGCCCAGCCACCATCCTATTGGGAATGCAGCCACCAGGCACGGTTTGGTCACTTCCACATCCCTTCAAATGGTGCACTTCTCCAGTCACACACACAGCAGAAGACCCTTCACTAGTATTCATTCTCTTTTACTTTATTCAGTAATAATCTAAATTCCAGAGGAGTCCTGTTGGGCTACTTTTTCTACCCAGGCAGAGCAAAAAAAACCCTTTTCTGATGATGATTCCTGAAACAGAACAAGGCACTAAAGTAGTTAACAGCAGGAAAGAACTTGAATTGGAAACAACCCACAGAACTGACAAGAGGATGATTTTTCAAAAACCATGTTTCCCTCTAAATTCATCTACTCAAATGCTACTTCCAAAACGTGGAGATGTCAACACATTTGGAGGGGGAGAAAAAAAATGGAAAATGTTTCTTAGGTGCCTCCTCCATGCATGTGCTTGGAAGCCACTTTGGTCCAGTCAGTGCACAACTCCACCCATTCCATATTTAAAACCCAGATGACAAACACAGTCCAAGCTTGATCAAATTAAGCACTAATGATAAAGGGAGGAAAAAAGACTGTCCAAATGAACAAATAACACTATGGATATTGTCTTGTCTCTATTCTTATTTTAGTATCTTGCTAAAAAGTACATTCTAATTAGTTATTTGTGGATTACAGCTGCTGGGATATTTTTCTGGTAACAATATTAGAGAAGATAAAACTGTAGGGCATTTAAGTTTAATACTATTTTTGATACAGAAATACAAATGTTACAGATCCATGAATTTAAAACAGAAATGTTTTCATGTGGAAAAATACATCTAACAATGAAAGGATTTATTTTCTTTAGTTCTGACCATTGATTTCAGAACACAATATATGTGGAAACTGATCATCTTCCATTTTTCAAGGTGATGAAATGAAAATTAAATACTTGTGATCATGGATAGGCTGTAGCTGATGCTCCACAGGAGCACAGACTCCTGCCATCTACAGTTTTTTTCACTGTCAAGATTTCAATTTTTGCAATTTGTAAGGCCCAAATCTCATTAACACTAAAGCCCTTTGTAACATTTTTTGGGAATTCCAAGGTCTTTTAAGGTGGGTGTAAGTGTAGGTGTCCTTATACCTTCTTACCTCAACTGTCCCCTGCTAAGCACTGCAGGACAGTGTTTGCCCTGGTGACAAATTGAAAGGTGCACTTATGTTCACAAACCACTCAGGACTTGGTCTACGTGCCAGAGAGGCACTGCACAGGATACAGGTCTACAGGGTTTCAGTTCTCTAAGTTTATTGCTATTTTATCTTCAAGAAATTCCATTAAAAGAACCTAGGCAGCTTTTTAACCATCAATGGTTAAACCAGCAATAAAATATTCTACTTCTCTGAATTCAACTGTAAGTAGGTTTGGCTGCAAACTCTCCCCTCTCTCTGTCAAATGCCAGATTATTATTCCTTTTAAAAATTTTATTTTCTATTTATTTATCATTAATGTTTCAATTTATCTACCACAGTGGAATTGTTTTTGCTAACTGAGATTCTCCTCTGTGTGCACTGGCACTTTTGTGCTTTCTGATGGCATTTCAATGGAAATGCAGTCCCACGGCACAGTGTTGCCTCTAAGCAAGTCAATTAAAATTTGATTCCTAGCTCCTATCCCTTCCAACATGATGTGTAGTGAAGATAAAAACAAGATAGGAGCAAAATAACACTTATCACAGGGTGCCAGTGTTGTCCATAACTAACTGTCATCTAGTTTTGTCTGCTGCTTGAGCTGGTAATGAGATAATGATGGCACAGTTTTATATAGTCTACTATTAACAGCCCAGATGGGCCAATCATCCACTTCAGTCTTTGCCATGTAAAGTTGAGCCATAAACAATCACAATATAAAAACAGCAGCTTCCTCCTCAGCTAAATTACCACCTTTCAACCAAGAAAGAGAGAGACATTTTGACCAACAGCACCAAAGAAGCAGAGCAGTCTCTTAGGGAGAGTTGGAATTCCTCCTTCATTGGTATGTAAGGGACATTCATAATGCAAACGGAAAGCAATTTCAATCCTTGCTATATTTAAACTCAAACTGTTATAGAATGAAAACCTCAAACCTTTCCAAGAATACCAAGGACAAAACTTCTCTATTAACATCAGCTGCATCTTAAAGAACACCCTTAAATTGTGAGTGCTTATTTGAGTTGGGGTGTTATTCCTGATTTCAATCATCCTGTCTTGGAGGCTTGATATCCACTTCTGTTGCACTATGAGGCAACACAAGGTGAAGAGGCCCCTTTGAAAGCTGAGTATCTACACCACTGAGGTCTGGAAAAGAAGAACAGCAATAACCAGTTTCTTTCTGCCAGTTTATTGGATGGAAAAATAGCTCAGCATAATATGTGGAAAGCTATTCATAAACGTTCCCTTCTACTACCTTTGCATAAGCTAAAAATACGGGTGTTGTTTCAGCACCTCAGCGCCCATCTGGTCACGCTCTAGCTGTAAACCTAACAATAAAAATAAAAGGATGGAAAATACAAGGCACACACACAAAAAAAAGTAAAACAGACATTTAGAGGAGGCAAGGAGAATGTTTCCATAGAATTTTAAAGCAGAAACTTCTTCACACCTTTTGAAAAGGCAGCAAGCAACATCTCTGAAGGGAGAAAGCACTGGAGTGATAAGGAACTGGGAGTCTCTGGAAACAACCTGTGGCCTCCCTCTGGGGAGTGAGCTGAGTCCACGTGGACTCAGACACATCAACAAACTCTGCAGACATGAAGGTTAGCCCACACACATGAAGCTGTGGAGATGGATAAAACAGGATAGAATACCATAACATTAAAGCTCTTAGTTATCAGATGCATGTTACATCTCCTGTATTCCCAGTGATCCCTTCCTCTCATACATATATACACACACACACATATATATATGCTATGAATAATCCCTTCCCCGAGGACATTACATTTCTTACTTAAAAGTGCCAGAAAGAGCTATTTCTGTGACACTATTTGAGGGTAATTAACTTGGTTTCAACATTTTTGTCCAAACATAACAATGAACCATTCACTGTTCTCATGGTGGATATTATAGCCTTGATATCCTTCTCTTCTACAAGATTATTTGAGCTTGAAATATCTCAGGCTGTGCAGTGCTATGAGAAGAAGAGTTATCAGACCTTACAGTCCATCATTTAACAGATAATTCAAACCCTGGCATAATTTAGAGTTCCTACAGGACGACTCTGTGTTATGCCAGGTAATAAGAGCTCCGAGACTGCAGAAGAAGCAAGACAGAAAATGAAGGGCAACTGTGCTCCAAATCCACCTCTAGTCCTCAATGCCAGGAGATGTTGCATGAGATGCTCAATGCACAGTGGAATTCCACTGGCTTTTTTTACACTGTCTTACTTTTTCATGATACATGATTTATAACACTTGTGTGCTGCCAAGCAGGCCAAAGAAGTTGCATCATTAAAGAGATTTGCCCCATGTGACTGCATGAAAATAAACTAATTTCAAATAAGACAGCTTTCCTTCATATTAGCTCCCAAAAGCCAAAACTATACAAGGTAGTGTATCAGTTCATAGGAAGGCACAACGATGTTGACTATGCAAGTTTTATAAATCATTTCATTGATGGACTAACAGAAAACACATGGACACATGGAAACCCTCTTAATCAATGCACATGACAGCTTCGTTTTCTTATTTAAATGCAGTATCCTGCAAGGGTTTGAAAACAACATGGTAGGTTTTTTTCTTGAAATTGATCGTTAATATCTGAAATCACCAAAAATATTGCTCATGGTTCATAGAAAAGACTATGCAAGGAAGGGTGGCTGCTCTTACGGCTCAACATCCCACCTGAGAACACTGATGCTAATTAATCTTTGGTGGTGTTATTACTCAGGAAAAAAATTCTGGACATCATAGCAACAACAGTTATCTTCTTTATGTATAAACAGTGTAATCCTTGTGCCATGATCATCTCCATCTTCAGAGGAACAACCACCAGTGAGGTCTTAATCCAGCATTCTGTCTACAGGACCCCTTCACTTCCACTACCCTGTGATCCTTCCATGTGGAATAGCATCATTAAAAGGACAAAACCTCAAAAGTCATACGACAAATCATGACTATTTTCTCCTCAGAGACTACAACTTATAAGAATAAATATGACTTTGAAGGTAAACAAGGGCTTTCATTTCTTTCTAAAGGACAGAAAGGTTTTTTGTGGTCCTTCAACCTGTTATTTCTCATTTGCATCTGCACAAAGAAACTACATTCTCTTTTCAAACCAGCAATTTCAAGTAGAAAAAGCCTGAATTCAGTGTTCCAAGAAAACAAAAATATTCAGTTTATGACATTCACAGATAAATTATTTCCTAAACACAAGGGCCAGTAATTAAAAAAAGCCCCACCAATTCCTAAATCTCAGTATCATTTCTTCCAAACCAAGTAATCTCTCATACACATGGCTGATAAAAAATATTAGGTATAAAATATTTTGAAAATATATGCACACCTCTTTTTAACATATTACTTTCCATATACTAAGACTCCAAGAAATTCACGCATGCGAGACACCAAAAAGTCAATTGTATAACTTCATTATTTATTTTAAGTAAGAAATACACAAGTGCTACATTCAGCATAATTTAAATGTTATGTAAATACACAGCAAAATACAATGCGACATAACATTGAGTCTATGTTTAATAACTAAGTTTATTAATCATGATAAATTAATAGTCTGTTCAATTCAGTGACTGACATTATCCCTTTGAACAGCAGCCCCTAAGAGACCCTAATCCAAATAATCACTGAAATTAGTAGGGGGGCCATCACAAGTTTAAATAGACAATCAAGTGTTTGTTAATGTTCAGGAAAGATCCTCGCACAGAGAACCTGGCTTGGGTCTTCACTGCTGAAACAAATGCCTAAGAAATCATTAAAAAAAAAAAAAAACTACCATACCCCTTAATTTACATTCTTATGATTTGCAGCACTAGAGCTCAACTAATGTGTTTTTTAAGTAGCATGTTGAATAAATAACCAGTGCTAAAAGTACACAGTGTGTGGAATCCAGTATTGAGGCAAACCCTTAACAGGCTTCACTACACCTCTTACTTGCATGGCTATCCAGACACCCCAGCTGGATAGTATGTTACAAAAAATAGTGTAAAAAGGATGGCAGAGGAAAGACACAGAGCATTCCTGCCAGTCAGGTATCTACAGATCTTAATCCTTTTTGCCAAGATGACGAATAGTAAAGGTTCCTGAAAAAAAAAAAAAATCCCGAGGAAGAAGAAAAAAGAAAAGAAGAAAAGGCTGGGTGGTTAAAATTGTTTGAAACCACAGCTTTAAGCATGCAGCAGAAGCATCCCACCATTCACTTATTCACTCCATTCCAGTCCAAAAAGGAACAAAATCAGAGGAAAAGCCAGCAGAGATGGTATCAGCCTGTGCAGCGTTAGGCATTAGTGCTAGAGGGAGATGGAGAGCGACGGGAGCCCCTGCAGGACTGATCCCACTGGTGCTGAAGCCTGGGCTCCCATGGCTAAAGAGGAGCAAGGGAGGGGGGGAGCTCTGGGAACACTGACAGCTCAATGCACGGCAAAAGGAGCTGCACAGAACGGGACAGCTTCTTTCTGTCTCAGGGTATTACTGTCACAATGGCCAAGAAAGCGACGAGCTGCAGTTTTCCATTCTCACCGTGGCACTTTAAGAAGTGCCTAATTTGAGGAGAGCTGGACAGGTGGCACATCACGCTGAGCTAAATAGATAAGTGTGAGATTTAAATGACAAGAGGCAGCAGGTTTTCCTGGTCGAAAAAGCGAGAGAGTGAATTATCCTGATGGTACCAATGGGCACAAGTGGAAGGTCAGCCTGGGGTGCTGCCAGGGTCAGCCGGGTGCCCGGGAGCAGATGGTGCCAGTCTGCAGGGATAAAGGAAGGGCTGACGTACGCCGTGAGCCGACAGCAAAGCTATTTGCTCAGCAATGAGAAAGCTTGGAGGCAGGTGCAGGCAATGCAAATGAACATTGGTGCTGAGCTTCCAGTGCTAGTGCAAGTGTCACCAGTGCAAGGGTGGATCAGCTGGGCAGTGCTGCAGAAAGCGCAGCAGGGTGAGATGCTGCAGGGACTGCTGCCGGGGGGCTGCGGTGGGGACGTGGCCCAGGCCGACCTCTGGGTGGGCCCAGGGGACCTTTGGAGCTGCCTCTCCCTGTGCACCTCCAGGCTGGACACTGAGATGTCCACCAGGACCCTCCGACCTCCTCCTGGCAGTGCCTCGCCTGTACTTGCCTGCGTTCCCATTTCCGGACTTATGCAATGACTGGAGGGCAGAGTCAGCCTGTAGAGAAGTGGAACAGCAGGAGACATGGGCAGCCTGGGTCCCCATAGGGCTCCTCGGGGTGGCCCAAACTAGAAAACTGGCCACCTCCCCATTCCTGCCTCCTGCAACATAATTATTCCAGCATGACCAACATGACAAATTAACAAGGGAGTCAAGGCTTCTGCAGTGGAAGGGAGTGTTTTCCCCAAGAGAGAACTATTCCAATCCTTTATGACAGACATCTGGCCGTGCCTGTTCATTAACTGGACAAGCTCTGGTGACAACTCAAATTACCTGACTTCTACGTAGTGGAGGGAAGAGAGATCTTTGCAAGCTTAAAATAAAGGTGGAAATCCCAGCTACCATAGAGCTCTTTGAACAGGGCTTTTTTTAAAAGAAAAAAAAAAAAATCCATTTTCAGAGCACAGCCACACTAAAGCTCTTTTTAAAAGCAGAGGCACGTTGTTCACTGTTATCCCTCTCTTTGCAGACCCTGAACTGTGGCACCAGAACATGACAAGTCCATCAATGAGCCGCAGACCCTTTAAGATTTGCAGACCAGCTGAGTTTAAGAACTTCAGGAGCTATGAAATTCTGGGATCACAGCAATAATCACAACCAGGTACATTAGGAATTATCAGCATCTGCCTTATCAGTACACTGTGGTTATTCACTGCAACCAGTGTATCATAATTCCAACACAGGTGTTGGAATTAAGGAGGAGAGAGGAATGATGTTTGCTGATTTCTGTCATGACCTACTCACAATACATCATTCATGTATTTTTCAACTACAATTCTGATTTAACTGTACCTCTTGCCCCTTAATAAGGGGAAGCCTGGGAACCCTGGACGGTATTTCCCCCCCTCCCTCGCCCTTTCTGTGCTGCGTACCTGAAATGCAGACGATGAAATTCGCTTGCAGAAGAAAAAGCACCTCCCAAACAATTTCCATCCTCCGATTCTCATGCCAAGTGCATCCCTCGGCGAAAAAAAATAACAAAGATCAATATCGCAGTTTGAACGATCCCAGCAAATTTCCTTTCGGACTTGCAGCCTGTATTCCCCAGACGTGCTGACAACACATGTCCGAGCTCTCTCTCCGCACGGCACAAGCGAGATCCCTTCCCTTCCTTCGCCCTCCAAAAAAGACCACGAAGCCAACTGCCGGCACCGGGCTCTTCCTCCACGACCAAGAAGAAAATCCACCAGATTTCCCAACACGACATAAGACAACAAACCCCAACCGATCCAATCCGGAGAGTCTCTCTCTATTCCAGGGCGCCCAGGTGCAAGTCAACCCCAAACTCCGCGCGTCTCAGCGGGGCAGTGCCGGCATGCCGGGGCGGGAGGCGGCGGAGGGAGGGGGATTCCCCTCCTGCTGCTACGAGAAGGAGCGGAAAGAGATTAATACCCGCTGCAAAGCGCTCGCCACCCCCGCCCCCCGCAGCTCCCGCGGCTCCCGCAGCTCCGAGCGCGGCTCCCCAGCCCCGCCGCGGATGCTGCAATCCCGGCGCGGCTCCCACAGGCGACTGCAGGGGTCGGGCTTGCCCCGCACACCGAGCCCCTTCTCCGGCCGGGATGGACCCGCCGCCCACCCCCGCGGCCCCCGGAGAATGCGGGGCAGGGGCTGTTTGATAAGGGAGGGTGTGAGTGTGTGTGTGTGTGTGTGTGTGTGTGTGTCCCCAGCCCAAATCACATCGGCGGCCGTCCGGAGCCTCCGAGCATCCCCGGCTGCGCGCATCGCCGGCCGGCCGCGCGGAGAACGGAGATATTTTAAAACTTATTGAAACAAGAAGGGAAAGAGAATGAATGAGACTCAAACTTCTTGTCGGTGTGGTGGTGGGAGGGCAGCGAGAGGCTGCAGCCGAGAGTTCGCGAAGTCCCTGCGCTGCAGTGAATACCTGACGGCATTCCCCAGCCGCGACAGTTCTGCATAAAACAGCCCTCCCCACCCCTTCCGCAAAACAAATTAAAGAAATAAAAATAAAGCACTGTCAGCTTTGGGCCAATCCCTTACTTACCCCCAAATCCTCCTGCTTTTTATCTC
>VXAU01005047.1:2584007-2610404 GCA_013399695.1 Formicarius rufipectus | reverse complement strand
TTTTTTTCTCCCCCACCCTGGCGCGGGGAGAGGGTGTTTCCCCTTGCTGAGGGTGGGGAGAGTGGGCGCAGCAAGGCAGCGCTGGCGGAGCCGAGGGGCTGGGGAGGTGGGCAGGGGCTGCCCCGGGACCGCCGAGCCCGGCGGGTGGCTCGGGATGTCGTGGAAGAAGGGAGGGGACAGGGGCTTTGGGCTGCGAACGAGAAATCCCGGCTCAGGGCAGGTGTGAAAAGGTGCATCCCGCAATTGCGGATGCCTTCATTGATCCCAGCAAGGCAGAGGGGGAGGGAGAGGGAGAGGAGATGCTTTGGGTATCAAACTGATATCCCAGCTCTTGGCAGGTGTGCAGAGGTCATATTACAAACACTCCGGCAGGGGATGCATGCATAATAGATTGAAAATAGACTGGTTTATAAACAGTTCTCCAGCCTAGGGCGTACTTTTAAAACACACGTATGGATTCTAGCTAAATGAGGATGCCTGGATCTCTGAATTGGGACGGAGAGCACCTTTAAGAGCAGAAACCACAGGCTGCATTGTTATTTTCATCATCTCTGAGAAATGTGTAGGAGTCATAGGTTTCAAATATACCTGATGGTATTTAATTGTGGTAGATCGGATTTCTTGAGTGCCTCAAAGCAACTGGACAGAACAAAATCATCAGTATTTTGAAAGGAAGAATTGAACTGCAGGCACTTTATAGTCAATGTGATTCTTGTGTGCATTTTGCTAGTTCTCAGGGTGGTGTAAGTGCTCTTTGCACTGCAGCAGTCTCTGCTGATGTTTCCTCCATCTCTTTTCGTGGCTTTTAAAGAAACTCAGGATTTTAACAAATTAATTGTCATGATCTTCCCAGTAAGAAGAATGAGGCTGGACATGAGGCACAGTCATTCAAGGCTTTAGGGACAGATGGCTTAACTTAAAGTATTCCCATGTATATGGATGGATTTTCATCAAGCAGTGGGGCTGTGCAGCAAGAGAGAATTCTTTCCTTAATAAGATTGCAGAATGCTGGGTATCATTTCTATACTTGTTTTAAGCATTCTATGCAATTTTCTTCTTTGCACCTTATTAAAATCCAGGTTAATATCACCTAATCTGGTGTTACAAAAGGCATGAATGGCATCCTCTATTTCTAGTGTAGATGTGTTTAAGCATGCTTTAGGAAATGCTCAGGAAAGATTTCCACTGATGTTTACTAAACTCTTTTGCTCCAATAGACTAATGTTTTCCATGTATTTGCCTGTAAATTCTCTTTTGGGCTTTCCCAACTAGTTTCCTGCAATAGCATCCCAATTCAGAACATAATAAACCTGAAAAGAGACCTTGTCTTCTATATTCATACAGACATTCTTGTTCCTGAAGTAGTGTCCTTGAAATTATGGCATTACATATGGGAAATGAAACGTCTCAAGTGAGATGACCTCTCTAAAAGAGTGTGTTGACCATTAAGTCAGCAAAGAAATGAATGGGTGATGAGAGAATGCCAAATCCTAAGGGCAAGCTCTTGTTTAATGCCTATTGATGCCAGTGGGATTTTAATATCAATTTAATGTCAGAGAAAAAAAAATAAATTGGTGTATGTTGGTTCATAGCCAAAACTGCCAAACATATTATTTTTTGTGAATCTTTTTAGTGTGGTAAGCTTATCATCCTCATATAAACCTTCTTTCGGTGGCCTGTGATAAATAAGTAGTTTATGCCTCAGACTGAAAAATCTATGAATGATCAAAGGCAACTTGAAAGTTTTCTTCATCTGGAAAACACAGTTGTGAGCTCAGAAACTTATGTTGTTGTTTGTTTGTTTTTTAATCTGACAAATAACAATGAGCTCATTCTGCTGTCATTTACTTGCTGTGATGATATTTGACTGGCAGTGGCCTTCACGCTTGGCTTTGAAGTCATTATGGCCACATTGGCTGCTGCAGCTCCACAGGAAAGCTTCGTTCAATCAAGGTGAATGGATGTCAATACAGGCCCATTCCAAAGCCCACTGAAATCAATTGGAATATTTCTGCAGACTTAGATGAGGTTTGGATCAGGCTTTCACTGAAGAATTTAGTACAGTATTTTTGACCCCAAGAGAAATACTTTAATATAGTAGGGTGTGTTTGGGGTAGGAGCAGAACATCACTCTCCTGTGTACATTGGTGGGACATTCCAAACAGACAAAAATGTTGGCTGCAGCATCCAGCTTTTACTGGGTGAGTTTCCATTCAGAACTCCTGTAGCTCACTCAGATGGAGGGGGTTGATATTTACTGCGTTTATTTGAGTTCTGTTCATATTTATACAGTTGGCAAAACTTCTTAAACTTAATCTTGGTAACCTTTAAGCTGTACTGAAGTCACTGGACTACTCATGTGTCTAGAGGTAAAAATGACTGCATAGTGGTTTTAGACAGCTCTCTGAAGCATGTGTGTGGGGTTTAATTGTGAGGATTTTACTGTCTCAAAGCTGTGGCTGGGATTTCTGTCATTTTGAAAGTACCCAGAGTATTAATTACAAGCTGGACACTTAGTTTCTTCAGGCTGGATTTACAGAGAAAGACTCTTTGGTTTATCTATGCAAACAGAGTTTAAAAAGTGCTTACTAAATCCACATGTTTAAAGGTTTTTATACCAACATTACACATTCTGGTTCAATAAAGCAGAATTAAGGTTCACACCTTCTCAGAAGAGCCAGCATTTGACTTATTTGACTCAAAATTAGCTTGGATCAGAAAAGATCAATTGTAGAAATGGGTTTGAACTGGGCAACTTCTGAGCAAAATGGGTTGAACTGTGGCTTACCCTGTGTTGATGGAAGAGATTGCTGCCATCCATCCCCTCCTGCTCTGCTGAAGGTTCCCCCTGATGTGGTACAGCAGCTTTCCTGTGCACTCCCTGGCTCATTTCTGTCAAAATAAGTCAGATCAACAAGGCCCTGCTATTGAAGTTGCCTAAAGATTCTGGCACGTTCCCAGCAATTAAGCTGGCAGGGTTGGAATAGGTCCTGCTTTGACTTGCTTTCCCCTGTCCCAGGGGCTGCTGGCCCCATGGCAGGGATGATGGAGGGACCTGTGACTCAGCTTCTGAATGACCCCTGGGAGCAGCCTGGGATACAGGCATGACCCAAAATCAATGTCACATCACAAGCAAAAAAGGGCCAGTGCTGTGATTCCCTGGCTGCTCACAGGTCCCCAGACACAAATGGGCATTTGAAGGTCATCCAAACCATCAGTCTGTTACTGTCCAGCTCAGGGAACTTCACCAATCTGTACCAGAACTGGGCCTTAACCACTGCTGAAATGAAAGTGGTTGTCTGGAATAAATTATCATAATGATAGCATTGAACCTTGCTGCCATAAATCATATAAATATGACACTGTGCCTCATTGTCTCATGTTTATTCCATATTTACACTTTTATTCCAGGGAGAACTTGCACTGAAAGCTTTTTTTTATTGGAATTAACCGAATTGTTTGGAGAAGACAGAAAGGGCTTTTATGTTTAGACTGTACATTTTAGTGTCTTTCTATGCAAGTTCCATTACCTCCAGATGAGACAATAAAATATCATAATAAATTGTTAAAAATCTACCAGAAAAATTCTGTACATTCCATGCAAGCTTTTAAAGTTAGGATAAAAAAAATTGCATACACACCTTGTAAAAATAAGAATCAAAAATTTGTCTACTCAGACTTTTGGCTCTTATTTCCTCTATGTGGAACTCTAATCTCAAGGACTAAGTATGGGATTAGGAAGCAATTTATAGTGCTGATTGTGCCAGCATTGACTGTGTGGCTTCTGACAAGCTGTCTGGATCTCATTATCATGCATTTATAAAAAGGGCTACAATTCAGCAAGGAATTCAGTAAGACCAGGTTTCTAATTTTGCAGGAAGAAGGGCTGTAGTGACTTGTGCCACTTCAGGAGGACAAACAGGTCACCAGGCTCCTTTGAGGTGATGCAGCAGCACTGGGCAGCAAGTGGTGAGGAAACTCAGGGCTCAGCCCTGCAGGTGTGGGATGCTGTGGTGGTGGTCCCAGTCAGCCAGGGAGGATGGGGCTCAAAGGCTGCGTCCAGTGTCATTGAAAAGCCACTACTGTGGGTAGTGCTGCCCACAACTCCCTATTTGTCTAGCCCTGAACTCAGTCCTTTCAGTCATGTGTCTCATCTTAAGCTTTTAGGTGGCTCCACTGTAATTCCAAAGATGTAACTTCTTGGTACAGAGGTTGAGTGAGTATTTGACAGCCACTATCAACAGGTGGGTTGCTGAGAATTGAACTATAAATATGAGTGGTAATATTGCCACTTAATTTCCAGTGCTCCTGTTTCATATATTGTTACTGCCGTGCTTTCTTGTATTTTCTGATATCTTCAGTGCTTATTAATAGTGATGATCTCACTAAGGAAACTGATAAAAAATTTAACATATAATTGAAAAAATGCAGCCTCTAAAACCCATCAGTGCAATGCACATGAAGGTAATTCTTTTCTTGTATTGATGGTCCTTATCAAAACTGACGTGGAATTTACAGTTTATGAGTAGAGATAATGATGCAAATTATTTGAAGTTAAAAACACCCCCAACAAAGGAAGAGGGAAGATGACTGGCGCTTAACTATTGAGTCAATCAATGTGTTTTTCCTGTGAATCAGTCTGTTCATTATCATAAAGACTTATTTTTAATCCAAGCCCCTTTTTCATGTCTGAACTCTGGCAAAAAGTGCTAAGACATCAAGTATTTGTGAAATACCATTCCTCTAATTCAAAAAGACATATGTAAAATTTAGTTTTTCTGGAAGTGAGAATTTAGTCACAAAAGTGTTTAAGATGTCATGTGATCCTGCAGTTCCTTGATAAACCTCAGTAGGTTCTTTGGAGTTTTGGCAGCTTGGCACCCACAGAATTAGGGGCATTATTTCAATGCAGCCTTTGGCTTTGACTCAAGTCAGGCTCTGTGGATGGATGCAGGTTGTGCCAAACTCCCAGTGCTCCACAGGGTCATTCTGGCACACAGGGATGCTTGGTCTCTGTTGGTGCTACTTTTATGTCCCCTTCATTTACCAACCCCCTCAGCCTCCCAGGCTCAGGAGGGCTGCTTTGACATGCTCTTTGCACTTGCACCTTGCCCCAGAACCTGTGGAAGGACATTTCTGCCACATTCAGGCCCCCTCTCGTGGTGTAAATTAGACTATTTCTAAAACCACCTGCAGCAGCCACAAAGCAGGAGGGAGAACTTCTTGCTTTCTGTTTTTCTGCCACTATCCTCGTCTCTTGCAAGTTTGAATTAATTAAAAGATCAAAAGCAATATGTATTTTTTGATATTGAGAATTCTTTGTCATCTCAATATAAAAGAAAAGAACACACATCTTGAAAATTGTTCTGATACGGATCTTACTGGTTCCTCATTACAGATTTTGACAGCTAGTTGTCACCTGGTGCCTCTTTAATATAATTTCTTATGCCACATAAAGAAATGGTGATTGCAATATCATATTAATATTGTGCATGTGTGAGTCAAGGCTGTAAATTTTAAGGTTATGCTGCTCTCATGCTGGATTGAGCTGGAAACGCATGTTCCCACCAGGATGTCAGAGGTGCCTTGCCACTTTTCCCATTATGCTCAGATTCTCTACCAAACATTTGGCAGGAGAAGGGTGAACTCTGAGCACGTGTTGTTTCCTGCAGGACTGCCCAGGGAGAGTTGCAGGAACTCACCAGGAGTTGAGCTGAAAAGATGTATATCTAGGAAAAAAAGCCACATTCCTTGACTTCTCTGTGTGGATATAGTTCAGGTTTGTGCAGGTGTGGAATATGAGGCACAATCTGGTTAAAATTGTTGTCTGTTTCTAGCTGCAATTTTGCTGTATTAATGCATGAACTGCTTTGCTTTTCCTGGGAAATACATTGCTGTCTTTTTCTGCAATTATGAATAGCAACTGAGGAGGAAGAGAAGCACACTTAGTAACTGGTATCATTCTTTTCTCACTCTAGATTTTCAACATTTTGCAGTCAAGGTTTTATTTAAACTGATCTTTCTTCTCTGAGAAAATACCTTACTTCTCCAGTAAATATGTATTTAGAAAGAATCACTTGAGTATTCTGAAACCAGACATTAATATGCTCACCTTAGCATTAGATGTTGTTCCCTGCAACTTTTAACATGTTGCAGATGTCCATAAAGCATCAATTATGGGGCTGAGCTTCTCCCAATTAGTGAATGGGAGTTCCACCCTTTGATTTTTAACACATTTCCTTTGGAATTAAGCCTCAATTCAGCCTTTCACCAGCTGGATAACTTTCATCACAAAAGTAATCGAACAAATGGAATTATTCATGTGCTTAAAACAACCCATATACTCGTTTGGTTTTTTTGTTTTGTTTTGTTTTGGGGTTTTTTTTGTTTTTTTTTTTTTTTTTTGTTTTGTTTTTTGAGAAGAGGCTTCCAGAGGCACAGTGTCATAGTGTCATACAGCACAGCTATCCTGTGAACTGAACTCTTGTGTTCACTTGCAGAAGAAAACAGCCCTCTGCAACCTCCTTCCTCACCATCTTCCAAGTGCCAGGATGTGTTACTTGCCCTGAAGCCAGGCTCTAAATCGGTTTCTTCTCCCTCACTTTTCCTCTGTAAAATGGGGAGACTCCTCACCAAGATGCAAAAATACAACAGTTAATGCTTGCAGAAAGCTCTGAGGATCAATACCAGGCAGGTCCTGAGAAACGCAGTTATTCCAGAAAAGTCCACGGTGGCTGATGTGCAGGAGCAATCAGTAGATTTATGGGATATGTGAAACTTAGGCTTTGTGTTTTTCTAGAAGGAGAGTGGAGGGATTGGCACCTAACACAATTCAAAAGGATGAGAACAAGCCCTGAAAAAGAAAAGAAGACTCTTCTGACTTTTAGAAATCTTTATAAACGTCGTTTAATGTCATTTTCAAATACCTTGAAGGGATCATAAAACTTTGCTCTTCTCTGATCATTGTACCACTTAGAAGTGGAAAGGTATGAACAGCCATAACCCTGGCACATTTTTAACAATACTCAGGACCAAAGGGGATTGTAAGATGGAAGCTTTGATAACAAAAACATAAAGATGTCATTGTCAACTATCTCCAAATATACACGCTTGTTGTAAATGTCACATAAGCCCACAGCTAAGTGATGGATCAGAATTTCCCCCGTTTCCAAAGTGCTCCTGTTGATGAATACTTTAACTCCTCCGTGAACAAGTTATTTTGTGTCCCACAATTTGCTCTCAGTCCTTTCGCTTTGTATCACTGAAACGAACAACCTCATTTAATCCGAGTCAGCTGCATGTACGGGCTAGAACTTGTTACACTCTGCATTCAGAAAAACAAATACTTGAGAAGGGTTTGCAGCAAACATGCATAATGCAAATCATTTTATTAGCAATAGTACGAAAATAGTATGATTTTTTCCCACCCTCTTTATTAAAATAAAAGAAGTGGTAAATTCACCTAAGTATTGGAGGTGTGCACAGGCAGTCCCTGCCATGGGTGGCCTCTTGCCATGGGACACGGAGAACACACTCGTGTTTTTCTGTACATCAGATGACTGCCATGGGCTGGGGAGGGCAGAGGAAGCATTTTCCTTAAGTTATCTATCCACACTGCTTATGAACGTTTATGTTATTACTTTATTATTTATTATGTTATTACTTTTTCATCCCAATCATCTCTTCCACACTTCCCTCTACCCAGATCAAGAGCCACCAATCTTCTTTTGTATGGTTTGCTCACATAAAGTGTGGTTTTTTTTGTAGAACCGTTGCACTTTTGTTTGGGGTTAGAGCTGTTTATACTATTTAAATGCCCTACTGTTGATTCAAACCATAATAATAATTTCTCAGTGGAACTGCAGGTGCAGAATATGGGAACCATGTTTTGCCTAAATTTTTTATTAAATGCATTAGGTGTTGGAATGTAACTTCATATATTAAAAAAAAATCTGTAATCCCAGCAAATTAAAAGATAATTTTAAAACTACAGGCTTGTGGGTATCCTAATTCAACTGTTAAAAATATGTTCTACAAATTGCAAGTCATTAATAATTAGTATTACAAAACCTATTACATCTTTGATTGGAGAGAAATGGACTGAGGCTAGTATCACATTATTCAATTAGATTTAATTCCACTTGGTATGTGCTTTACTTTATTTGAAGTGCAGCCTGTAAAAGGATCATGGTTGCAACCGTCCAAAATGTTAATTTGTGTATAGAGCAAATAGCACACATAATAATTTCATCATATAGAGCAGCTCTGTTGACTGACAGTGGAAGTGCTGTTAGACTCACTGGTTAATTGGATTGCTTTATGCATTGTACAGTGGCATTACAGACAATCATTTATAAATGAGTTTATTAAACTTTCTATATTCATATAGTGAAAGCAGTTAAACTGTTTCTTTCTGCATGCTTTGCCTCTTCTGTAAGAAAATGTAAAATGTCAGTAGGAAAATGTAAAATGGAGCAAAATTCTAAGTCACTGCAGTTTATAAGTTAACAGATCAAGTCAGGAGACCTCAGGGATCAGTGGCCTGCTAACGGGGAAAAAGGTTACTGAGAGCCTTATCTTTTCTAGCATTTTATCTTCTGCTATCTGGCTTGAATTAAGACACTCCCAATTTATAAATATTAGTCCCATCTATGTAAGCAGCTGACAATTCCAATATTTATTTCCCAATTTGTTGCATTTTCCGCCACATTTCATTCAATCTGCTAGCACTGCAATAAATCTACCTTTGCATTTATTTCCCATGCATTTATTCTCATGTATTTCCCCTTTTTACTGTACCCTAATTAGGCATTCCTGGTATTATGGTGTTGCCACTGTGTGGATTTCTCCCTCTCTTCCTTGAAACGCTGCCTGCCACCACGAGGAAAACAGCTGCATAATGTGTGTTTCTGTGGCAGAATTGCCCTGTGAAATAGCATGTGGAACATGTTCTGTGTTGCTTGCACGTGACACAGAAATCATCCCTTTTGGAGTCTCGACAAGTCCCTTCATCAGTATCAATGGAAACAGTGAGGAGAGGGGGGATATCTTTAAGATGTCAAGCAGAGAGTTCTCCTTGAAAATTCTGCCTGCAACTGCAGTCCTGTCTGAGCTGAGCAGTTCAGACACATAAAACAAACAGGAATTGACCAACAAGTTTAAGATGCATCTCTTTGTTTCAGTGGTTTTCCCATGTGCAAGGCATTCTCACATCAACGCGCTGGTTAGTTCCCCCCAGAGGTACAGGAGCACGTGCAGTGGTTGGTAATTTAGGGATGTAGTTGGGAATTACTTTGAAATCACAGCGTCGAGGGGAAGGCTCTGTAACAATTGAACTGAGCTGTAGTGACAGGAATTAGTAAAGAAGGGGACAACTGGAACAACAAGGCAAGGAGGCAGCTTGTTGCTATTCCAGCCATGTGTGTTAATAGTGCTACAGTAAGTGAAACATTTCTGTATTTATTCTGTTTGGGGGAAGCAGAAGGCAGTAGAGGATTTAGTAACCATAATAGCAACATCTTTTCAGTGTCATTCATGCATCCAAATCCTTTGCTTCCTATTCAGCACTCCTGTCTTTTGTCCCACCTATTAAATGTGTCACACATGGTTCAGCAACTTGTGAAGTCATCCTTGCAGATAACCTTCTGAAAGAGACTGGTAACGTATTTTTGTTACCAAATTAGTTATAAAGAGTTGAAATGTGTACCAAATCTTTTGAACTAAGTCCCATCTTGTGGTTGCACAGGGCAGCCCCAGAGCCCTTCCATTAGGAAAGGATCAGGATGACAGATCCTGAGCGCCACAGGAAATCCCAGCATTAGCCTGCTAATTCCTCACAAATTCCTATTAGCCTATTCTTATTCCCATGAGCAGGAATGACTGGGAGTTCAAACTCCCGCTGAAATGTCTATAGTCAAGGCCATTGCTCTTGATTTTCCTGCACTGAGAAGCAGGGTAGGTGTGAGCACAGTGCTGGTGTCACACCACAAACCGGATCCACAGGGACATGCAGAGCTGGCTTGCTCTGACTACTGAAGTCCATTCTGCACTTCAGATGAAACCCCACATTTCCAGAAATGTTTCCAGAAACACCACCGTCCTATCCTAGCTTGGATGGTCTAAGACTGTTAAAGCAGAAGACAGCTCCTTTATTTTTTGCATATGCAAATGCAGCCTTACACATATGGAATGTGCATGGAGTCATTCAATACCTGCTTAAGATATACTTGTAAAATATATATACTATGTGTAGAACTTATATTCAGTTTAGCAGAGATAAATCTGATTTTTTTTTTTTTTTTAATTGCTAATTCCTCACCAGTTGTGCTTTCAGGGATGGTGTAGTATTAGAAGATGTACCTATGAAGTCATATTGCATTTACATACTTAAATGTGACTTAAGGCAAATCAGAGTAGGAAGCTACCAACACATGGAAAATTGATTTCTGTGATGCTCTGGGAGCCCAGATCTGATTGTTTATATATAAAATGGAATATATATATACATGTGTGTGTGTGTGTGTGTGTATGTGTACATACATATATACATACACACACACGTGTGTGTGCAGGAAGTTCTTTCCCAGGATGCAGCAGGCAAGTTTTGGAAGAGGGAACCTGCAGTGAACCAGCACACAGGAAAAAAGATTTTTATCTCTTCATACAATATGAGGTTAACCTTAATACTCCATTTCCCCCTGAAATCACTTCCAAAGAGTCACTTTTCAACGTTACATTTCCATTCAAGTTTTAATTTTAATCTGAAATACTCATTTGTATTTGGGAGGCTGCTTTCAAAAAATCAAATGTAGCACAGGGACAACTGGAGCAACTGGTGTAGAACTGCCCACAGACAGGAGCTGCAGAAGGGCAGCAGCACTACAGTATTTTCTGGCATGATAATTAATTACCTTGTTCTTTAGCAGATTTGTCAGATATGAGCCCTTAGATACTGCAGCAAGCAAAGCTTTCACGTGCATTCTCTTTGCATCACAAAAATACATTTCCATGAATATGCCTTGTAGAATTCATGCCCTTCATTCTTGAATATGAATCCTGTTTCCTGCAGACATTTAAATCACAGTTGCTACTAATGGGCTTCTAGCACAGGATTTATTCTTCTTCAGGAAGCAGTGGAAAATCAGAAGGAAAGGAACCCTGATTTTTTTTCAGTGAATAACCCAGCTTTACAAAGCCAACCTGGCTTTTTCTACCAGGGCACTTTTGCTCTGCTTGGCTGAGGCAGTTCTTTCACCTCTGCTTTATTTCTTCTGCCTGAAGCAAAGTCTCTCAGGGTGATAGGCTCTGATGTACGAAGTCTAGCACAGAGGAACCCCACATCATTTGACACTGAAAAATAAGACTTCTACTGCTGGAATTGGAAATCCTGTTGCTCTGACCTTTATTTCCCTGACACACACTTGGTGTGTGTTGTGTCTTCTCATAGTGTTGCCTCTTCCCTGTGGGTTTTTCCTCTGAAAATAGAGGTAAGCTGTGTTTGTATGAGCTGCTTCACCTCCTGAAGGGTGTGTGGTGGAGACTGGTGTACACCGAAGGCTGGGATAACTAGTGCAGCCTTCAATTTGTGACTCACCTGCTCACCACCCCTGGGGGTCTGCTGGCCCCCAGCCAGGGGAAGTTTATTCCCTCCTGGAGATGCTTATCCTCACACTGACCTCTGTTGAGTGTCAGGAGTATTCTCTTTGCCATTACTTCAGTCTTTGGGGCATGTCATGCAGAGGGGCTGGCTCAGTAGCACTCAGCCTCCTGAAATTTTAACATCTGCATAGCCTGCTATGACTGAAGGCCAAGTCAAACACCTGCTTCTCTTCCCTCTCATCCCTCCTGAGCCTTTCTCCAAGATGCTTTTCCCTCACATGTTTTTATTTTTAAAATAGTTTATGCTGCCAACTCGGGTTTGTCAAGTAGGGCCCTTTCCCACCTCTGAATTCACTGCAGTCGGGTTTCTTTTGTCAGCACAGTTCTTCTTTATAAAAGGTCTCTCTCTGATCACAGCACTACCAGGACTGTTATAATGTTTTATAAATCATGAAGTTCAGTAGTTACAGTAGCTTTTGGATCACTTTCTTGATGCCATTCATCATGATATGCATGAAGAACTAGACATGACACGGAGTTGATGCCAACGAAAGCTGTGGTGGTTACAGCCCCCTCCACACTACAGTCAGATCTCACCCCAGGGGGTTTGTGGCTTTCCACCAAAGGGACTGGAAAGCAGTGTTAGATCTTGCAGCATGGGAAACGGGGTTCTGTGGAGAGAAGAGTGCTGGAAAGGCACCATGTAAATGATTGAAACTAATGGGTTTCTCTTACAACAACGAAGAATGCTTATTAAGTAACGGTTCTTAATTCTTCATTTACCATTCCATACCCTTTTATTCTTCATGGCTCTTTGCTGCATAACTTTTCCCTTTTCCATAAAGATGCATAACCCAGATATGGCTTTGTATGGCACTCCAGAAGATGAAAAAGAGATTATTATTTTCCTGCTGCTTTCTTTGAATCTCTCCATATTTTTTTTTCCAAGAATCCCTTAGTGTAGAAGCCTTTTGGGAATCCATCATGTTTTCTAGGATTTTCCCAGTCAAGAACTTTTCTAGAATTTCCCCAGAACCTTCAGTAATTGCTAGCTGCAAACATTTTTCCTAGGATTCCACTGTTCTAGAATCTTTCTAGGAATTTTTTAGGAGCTGTTCAGATTATTTCCCAATGACTTTCCAAGCACTGATGGAGCTGGTATCCCTGTAAGGTTTACCTAGACCCCTGCTATGTTCCCTCAACCCCCAAGGACACTGAGCCCTACTGAGATGGCTGCCTAGAACCTGTCCCTGGATACCTCCATCCCTTGGATTGATTAGCTACAGCCTGTCCCAGCACTCCTATATTTTGTCTTACAGTTTTAAGGAACTGTTCTATGCGCATTATGTGGAATGAGTGCTTAAAAAAGGCCCAAAAAATCCCCATCAAGTACAAGGATGATCACTGTAACTTGTTCATGGGAGAAAAATTATTAAAAGAGAGCAACTAACTTCTTTCTTTAGTTTACTTGTTACCCAGACTGGGGAGAGTAATAGCAAGGAATATTGCCAGAAAGAAGAATCAAATCAGTTCAAAACTTTGGGATGTCACAGGAGCTGAGTTAAGAAATCTGTACCATGCAGTGAGTATGGAGTTGCTGTTGATAAATAAAGTACTGAGAACAGACCTGAAGTCAGAGCAGGAACACAAGTACATCTGAAAGAATGAAAATGGCCCAAGTTCAAAACACATAGGCTTTCATTCCACTGTCACTCAGTATGTGACTTGAATTAAGAGCTTACTCTTCATGCCTAACGTTCTCATATTTTATTAAAGATGCAATGCTCCAGGAAGACTGAGTATAGTATCAAGCAATAGAAATACCACACAAAAGCACAGGAGAGGACTGAGATATATAGACAGAATTGGAGATAAAACACAACCATATTAAAGTCACTGTATTAAAAAATAAGTAGACCTGATTTCCCTCTGCATCGGAGCTTCCTTACGCCACTTTGTCAGAATAATGGGACCATGGAGTGTGCATAACTGTAATTACTCCTGCTGCAGAGGTCCTTTAAGCTGACAGCCTGGTATAAATGCAGCATTGTATAAATGAGAATTGAGTTCAGTGTGGTGTAGATTGCATGTTCCTCTGAATTTTGAATGCGTTCTAAACTTTGAAGTCAGAAAAGTGGCAGGGATCTCTCCCTCTATGGAAAATACTTGCATTTCAGAGGCAACATTTTGTGTGTAGAAGAATTTCATTGAGCTTCACTGTACTCCTTTCCCCCTCAATCAGGTGTGGTCACCTACCTAAGGGTGGTGGAAATGCTGCCAAATGCTGCTGTACTGTTAAAATTTTGCACCACCTTCGCTCAGCTCTGACTGCAAGAGAGACTCAGACTGTGCTGTCTCACAGGGTACAGATCAATTCAAGGGAATGTCCCAAGATACTGGAGGAAAGTGAGCAAAGAAAGAAGAAACACAGTCCCCCAAAAAGTGTTAACCCTTCTTATCTTGCAAAGGGTCTATGGCCACCATTCCAAATGACTCGTCCAACACTGTGCTGAGACCAAAGGGTGCTTTAATGAGAGATTCTCTCTGCAACTCCTTTCTAGACTGAAAGGCTGATGTTCTGTGGCAGCAACTGGCAGGTATCAGAAGCATCAGGCACTGTGTGGAGTATGTTCTCTGCTTCCATAATAAATAGCTGGCCAGCCTAGGAGGTTGCTTTTAAAGTCCTGAGATTTCTCTAGGGGAAGGATGAGGTCAGATGAACTGGGGATGTAATATAAGTTTCTAACAAGGAAATTGAAAAGCAGGTGAGAGAAACTGCCTTTCAAGATTCTCCTTTATTATTTCCCTTTCTTCCCTGAATTTCATATCAGGACAAGACCCACACAACACTTTGACACTCTTGTAAGTCTGCTACTATATAATACGTACTGCTCTGCTCAAGTGAATTGTACCTGCTGTAGGTTAATGAAATCTAATCCTCCACTCTTGATAAAATCCATTAAGCAGTGACCAGCTGCTCCACTTGGAATTCCAGCTCTGCTGTATCTCCTCTTCACTCCCATCTGTCAGTCAAGGAGGTTTCTCAGGGAAGGTTTCCCATTTATCCTGTTGACTTCTGCAGCCCTGCTGCTTTTGGATCCCTTTGAAAAAGAATTGCTGTAAAATGCAATAATAAGGATTATCTCTGGGACCTGATTGTCTATTTGTTTTGGATTGCTTTATTCTGGGACCAGGCTCCCTAGAGTGCATTTGATAATTTTAAACAGGATTATACCAATTATGTACTATGTTGTTGGGAAATATTTCTTGGCTAGCTAGACCTCTTATAGTTTTAATGTCTTTTCAGTCTAAATATGTGAATGGCTGCCCTGGAGTTTTTAACTGCAAATTTCACTAGGTAAATTATCATGATAAAACATATCTGAGTGTTTGGGGTATCCCCAGACCTCTGGCCAAACACAAACTTATATGAGAATAATTAAGTAGTTTTGATTAGTGATTATGGAATTTTAGCTTGTGAAATGACTGTGGAGCCAAGATGCACCTGCCAAAATGCTGGTGCTGCAAAGTATTTGGTCATGATCTTAAGTTCTTTACTGAAGAAGCCTGAAGCTAAATAAATTCTGAATGGAAACATAACCTTGACTGCCACATATAAATTGGTAAGTTATACAGAGAAACTTCTGTAACCGTGTTTTCATTCAGAAAATGCAGTGGAATTAGTCAAGAGCAATAAAAGTGCCGTAATTGACAGGCCTAGAGGATAATCCCTGGTTAGAAACGTCCTCCAAGGCACATCTTTTGGTATTAGCCTAATTTTAAAAAAAGGGAGGCTTTGTGTTACTGAGGAATGTATGTTCTTAACAACAGAAGTGGAGCTGAATGACATCAGGGCCCTGTGCAGTGCCAGTCTACAGCAGCCCTGCCTGGTTAGAAAAGCATTACACAAGTGCTGCCTCAAAACACACAGCAGGAACAAGAACAGCCACTCGAGAGCACTTCAGTGAGGGGGACAGAGAAAGAAGGGAGTGATAAAGAAAATCCAGTCCCTGTTTCTCTTTCTGCTGGAGAAATAGTGATGCTGTGACCTCTGACCCTTTATTAACAAGCCAGTCCCTTCCAGAGGACAGTGATTCATTGCAGGGCACCTTATCTGCATTTGAGCAGGCTCACCCCCAAGGCGCTCCTTTGTCATGAGCTGCAACCACGGATGGCAACAGATTCCTTGCACAGCAGAAAGAGATTTATAAAGTTTAAAGTGCTACTTTATCCTATCTGCAATATGAAAGAACCTTTAATGAGATTTAGGAAATTATGGCTAAAGCCTAGTTTGGCTTCTGTAATAAAGCATACATTGACATCTCTAAGTAATGTGCATTGTGGCAGTGTAAGCCTATAGAGAAGAAAGGGTGCCTTATTTGAATCATGAATTGATAAAAGGAATATGATACTGTATTTGAAGGTGGTACAAAGGCGGAAATTTTCCATAGGAATAAGACAGAATAAAATGTCTTTCTTGATCTTGCCAATTGTATTTTGCAAATCAAATTGAGGGAAAAAAAGTCCTGCCTTAAATCAAATGTTGGACAGTTGCTGAGAGGTAAGAAATACTCTTTATACGGAATGAGTAAATGGTTCCACTCATTACTCTTTCAGGCAAAGGTTGGTATGCCCTTACTGACCATGATTCCTTGAATTATCCCGATGGGAAGTAATCAAGAGGCTGAGAGACCATTCTTTAAAAAATCTCAGTAAATGCTCAGTATCAATATACAATCCTTTCAGATGTGACCCAGAACAAACTATTGCCTCTGAGTGGTTACAGTTTGAAGGGGAACTTTTAATCTTGTAAATATAAGGCTGCTTTCCTTTATTTTTATGGCATCTCTCTGGTTCCTGAAGGTCTGCATGACTTTCATTCACTCCTACACCTGTACATACTGCTTCAAATCAAGTATTGGCTATAAACACCAGTGCCTGGTGACCCTGTGTGCAGCTAATGGCTTTGGTGTTTCCCAATCCTGATTTACAAACCATCAGAATGTAGGTAAATTATGTAAATGCCTTTGCTGTTACTTCCTTAATACAGGCTATTTTCCCTTTGTTCCCCCTCACAGCTGGTTAATTGTCACTGCACAATCTGGGCCATTCACTTTAAACTCTCCACACGTAATTAGGGTTTGTAGTGCAGTCCTATTGAATATTTTATCAGACTGAGCTTATCCATGCATTTTTTTAATGCATGTGCCCTGTGATGCACTATCACTACCTGCACCTAAACTGAAGGACCTGGGAATATCTCCTGACTTGAAGGTCCACTCTCTTACGTGCTTTCTCTTGCACATTTTCACCAGGAGAAAACCCAGACCCACAAATAAAGCAGGAGTTGTGATTCAGTCCAGTTTCCCAGCTTGGCTGTGGAAAGACCATTCTCACTGTGGAATGTGCCTCTTTTGCCATTAAGCTGTGGTGCTATGGGGTGGAAGTGGCACTTTATCAGCCAGGATGATGACCCACCAGCATCCCACTTTCTCTCCATAGTCCTCTCCCACACTTTACTGCAGTTTCTTAACTAGTGGATGCTCAAGTTCAAGGGGTCTTGGTAATGAGTAAAAATGGATAAAAAAACATTTTGGGATCATTGTATCTCAAATCCAGTACCTGTCACAGTAATCCAACCACAAGGTCAGTCTGTAGACTTTTACTTTCAACAAAACTATGAAGGATTGAAATGCAACTCCCCTAACTTTATTCTAATCCCCTTACCACTTGTCAAAGAGATTTTCAACATTTGCAATTTTTTTTCTGTGAATTTTGCCAAGTGACATAAACTAATGTAGCATTTGTGGACCTGCTGGATTTGACAATCTGAATTTTTATTGTCTTCTATACCTGCAAGGCTTTTCAGCACTTCATTTTGATGATTCACATCTTTTCATAATGCAGCACCAAATTCTTATATTTGCTAGGCAAATTTATGTGATGCAAGTGACTATCACACCGTACAAAGTCATTTAAAGTGATCTAAGAAGTGTACTGGGGAATTCTCCTGATTAGGAGAAAGTCTCTGCCATCAGGAAGCTGCAGGAAGTCGCTGTTTGCAGCCACCCCTTCACCTGCCTCTAATGTGCCTGTGAGGAGATGGCTTAAGGCTGCAGGAATTCTACAGGGGACAAGGCCATGGGATAGTCCTAACACAGCAATAATCTCACTTTCTTCTCAGACACCAGCAAAGCTGGTTCCTTTTAGACCACTGAGAATGCAGGAGGTGCAGTTTACTCTCTGTTACTGCTCTTCTCCAGCTCCAAATGTCGGCCCTGTTTACTTTTCTCCTGCTCTCATTATAATATATCCTTTTTTGGTTTTGAGTCTGTGTTTTGATTTAGTGATCTCCTTGGGCACCTTCTGCTCTTGCGAGTAATCCTTATTCATAAAGAGCTCAGTTCCAGGCAATGGGGCCTTAAATCTAATTTTTTGGCATCTCTACTTGTATTTATGAAGAACTATTCGTGTGAATAAAGTTTTAGCTTGTGGTAAACAATGGTAAATAATGCCAACAGCTACAGTTTGGTTACAGCTATACCAGTCAAATGAGCTGAAAACTCAGACACTGTCAGTTTTCTAATATGGAAAACTGAATAATTCCATGATATTTGGAAACATTTCTCCCCCTAGCAGATGATGAATTTTCAAAGTGATGCTTAATTAGTCCTGTTATTTTTTAATGAACTATGGAAAGATATGGGACTGCTAAAGGAGGATGAATCTGTGTATCAGAAACTACCTGGTAGCTGGGGAGCAGATAAAACAGAATCCTCCTGCTTTCCCTTTGTATGACAAAATGCTTTCATCCCATTTTTACTGAACACCCAACACTTAGACAGCACTGTGGGGCTAACAGGGGACAGTGCAGCTAACACAGAACATGACTGGAAGATCAAAAGGAATACACATATTCCTTATTCTTGCTAAAAAATATTAAAACTGATTAGTCTGGTAACTTTTGGTGTGGCATAATAACTGCAGCATATTGTCATTAATCTGTAGCTGTTTTCTTTAAACAGGTAGATGTTTGGTAATTCCTGTTTTCTTCCTCTCCTACTTGTAAGATGGTGGGTTTGCTTCAGGTAATTATTGGCTGCCTTCTCTCCGTTTTCGGCATTCTGAAGGCTGCCAAGTTCAGGTGACAAGCAGCTGAAGAATGGAACAAGCTATGCCATTATATGAACAATATAGATCATGAAGCTGTCTAGGAGAGAAGAGATGAAACAGACAGGTGCTTTGTTTTTTGTTTTTTGGTTTGTTTTTTTCCCCTTTTGGTTTAGGTTGTTCTCCCATTTCCAAGAAACAGACACAAGGAACCCCCAAATCTGCCATTCCTCATAACCTCCAGTGGCCCTTCACTGCTCTGTGGCCATTAAGATCACATTTCAGGCAGAAGTCTCACTAGCAGGATGGTGTGCTAGAAAATAAATACAGTCCAGAATTCCTATTTTTTGAAGGATAACTGGGTGGTGTTATCTCAGCACACTGCATGTCTCTGGCCTAGCCTGCTTCCCATGCACAGCTCCTGGGCCAGGGCAAATGCTCCCTTAGGGGCAAGAAGGGGATGGTTCAGCACTGCCCGACACCTGAGGAGCCCTTGCCCTTCTCCTCAGCTCTGCACATCAGGCCAGGGCAGCACAACATAAAAATGGAGGGTCTTCTCTCCAGAACCACTTTAAAGAGGTTCACAGACTGCCCATGAGCACTTCCAAGGCCGTGTGATTTAAGAGCAGCAGCATTTCTGAAAGCTGTGCATGGGTGTCTTGCAAAGGCAGAGCTGATTTCGTTCCCGGTGCTGTTACAGCCTCGCTGTGTGACCTTGGGCAAGCCACTTAACACCTGTGTTCCCCTGTTCCCTGCTGTGCAAAATATTGCTGATGCTTATCTAGATTAAAGAAGAGCAGTGAGGCGATGTTCATTAATTATTGTTGGAGAGGGTGCTGAGATCCAGCCCAATAAAAGGGTAAGATACAGTGCTTTGCCCTTCTAGAACACATTCGTTTGAGGAAGGCAAAGCATTATTTCTCCCACTCTTATGTGAAAAGAAAGGAAACTGAAATACCACTTCGAAGCCTCATTTTAATTGGCTTTGTTGAGTTGTTTTTTTTTTTCTCCTGTAGAAGGCTAAATTCACAGAGGTGTTTATAAAACATGAAAACATGCAGGCAGCACCTTTTGCAATTTGTATAAAGAGTCTGGGAGTCTGCTCCCAATGGAGTCAGGCACCAAAAGTGCTTCAATGGCTTCATCAGTCTCAAGGGAATGCCCACCTAAGTGCTCAGGAGACCAATTTTCTCTTGCTGTCTAAGCAGCAGGTTCACTGTTTGCAATGCTTAAGGATACAGAGCAAATCTTCAAAGAATATTGTGAAGCCATTTTACAACATCATGTCAGGTTCTCGAAGTATTTTGCAATGTGGAGTTTTGGAATGAGTCTTTATTAAAATGTTGCCATAATTTCTTTTTGCATTATTATTGATGAATATTATTAAATAATGACTATCAGTACCCTCCTATTTTTGAATTATTGTTGACATAGGACTCGCTAAGTGGCTCCCAGGATGTAGATTCTCTTAGTGCTATGGATGATGAGCAGTTGGCACCACAGCATTTCTAAGGAACTTGGCAGTTCCAGAGTTAATTTCTTGTGCCAATTTCCCCATCAGAGAACACCTGGGGAAAGGCTTTGGAGACCTTATTAGGACTTTATTGGTCTCAGGTGAGTCCCGAGTGCCACAGACCTGGAGGGGAGAGCAGAAGGTGGAACCTCAGAGATGGTGAGTCTGTATTTACCTTTTTAAGCTTTCTATACTGCATATATGATATTTCTTTTAAAGTTTTTGTCTCTGGTGACCTTGTATGGATTCCTACTGCTCTGCTACGGAATTGCTCAATGGGTGAAGAATAAGGGAATGAGTGGTTGAACTCAAACTGTTCAGAGGATGTTTTCACTGGGGGAGAGGAGAAGCAGTGCCATCCAATGCAGGGTTCTCCTAACACTTTATTATTGCGGATATTTCAAGGCCTCCTATTCAGGAGACAGTGCTATTTTAGAAGAAGTCTTAGTGTTTGGAGTGCCCCTATAAATGTGGATTCCTTTGTTACTGTGTGTTTTTACATTTTAAAAATGGAGATGTGATTTGGGAGTGTGGGATCAGGTGGAGCTCGTCAGAGAAACGAGTGTCCTTTGCATCCAACTGCATTTCATCACAGGGTCGGTTCTGTGCTTCTTGGGGAGGCTTTGCTGAGTGTGGAGTTCCCAGTGATGTTCTCTGCTCGTTCTACTTGAAGTAGGAAAATAAAACAAACTCGAGGAGGGGTCAGAGAGAAAGAGGTTACCTTGTGAGGGCTGCAAAGCTGGTGCAGGAGAGTCAGTGAGGTTTGATGTTTGTGTGCACGTGCCCACACGTGGAAAGGCTGCTGTGTCTTGCAGTCTCGCGAAGACAAGAACAGCTTAAAAACAACTGCAGTGCTACTTTACATCCTGCTTTGCTGATGCTGGGTGCTCTGACGTTGCATTGGCAGCAGGTGAGTCTGTGCACTCTCCCCTCATCCTGAACACCTGATTTTCCCCCTCTGCAGACGTGCTGGTGGTGCAGTGATTGTTATCATCCTGAATACTTAGTACCGAATTAGATGCTTTCTTTCTGGTCGCTGCGCTGAGCAGCAGCTGTCTCACTTGGATAACAGCTTGCTTTTTTTTTTTTTTTTTTGATAAAGCTGGAACAAAATGAAAGAAACCAGGGGAAAATCAGTAATTCTCTCTGTAATGGAAGGGACGTGCATCTAGTATGGTTTTTGTCAAGACATACACTGAATCATCTTACATGCCAAAGAGTAGGTGGATTCCTTCTGCTCTTACTCAGAGGTGTAGTTCCAGTTAGCCACGAAGTGTACCTAGAAAAGAGTTTACTTTTCCTTAGAAATTTAAAATTTTCATTGAAACTCTCTGTACTAGAGCTCCCCTAGACCAGGTACTGCTTAATTTCTTCAATGGGCTGCAGATATTTGGATACTTGGTTTAAAAGAAGGTGGTGTGTTTTTATTTTGTTTTGGGTTTTGTTGTTGTTTTTTCTTTTTTTTTTTTTCTTAAGTAGTGGTAATAAAAGATGAGGGTCATTTCTTACACTGATTCCCAAAGAAATTGTTTGGTACATTTTTATTTTTACCCTTAAATTTATGGGTTTATATTTGCAGTTCTTTCTTTACCTGGGATATAGTCAGGATTCTTTGGGAAAGAGCAGGAGAGGATCTTTATGAAGGAAAAATCTAACAGAAAATGTTAACCTTCCTTTCACAGACAAGGGAACTGAGTTCCCTCAATGTCTTAATTTGCTTCTTCTGAGGCTGAGGTAAGCAGAGAGGTCAGCCTGGTTTTCTGCTGGACTGATGCTGTGCACCTGCAGGGGATGTTTGATGTTGGAACCCAATGGCTCAAAATGAGTGAACTTAGAAATTCCAAAACCTTTCAAAAGAGGCACTAAAAATAATCAAAATATTTTGGCAAATGCCAGGGAGGAAAAGGATTATTTTAAAATACACAGAGATGCAAGAGAGGCTTCATAATTGCATTATGTATATTAAGTTATGGTATTGCTTTTCCTTTCTGGAAGAGCTGTCCTGACTTCTAGGATTAGCCTGGAAAAGATGCACTGGGCTGATCCACTTTCACTGATAAGTTGGTGGTTCAAACTGGCTGCTATAAATACTCTTACAAAGGTTTTCCTTTGAGCAGTGAATTTCTCTTGCCTTAAAAAAAATAAATATGTAGGACCTTTAGCTCAAGTGAAACTTAGCTCTGGAATCTTCAGTGTTGCTGCTCTCATTCATCTGACTGAAGACCATTCCCTGCAATGTCTTTCTTCCTTTTTCCAGTTTATTTTATTTAAAATTTATTTAAAAACCTGTTGAAGTGTCAACTTGTGTAACAAATCCTAGAGGCACATCACTTTGACAGAATCTGGTGCCTACACAATGATGTGGAATAAGGACATTTTCTTGGTTCCGAGTTTCTTTAAAACTGAGGAAAAAACTCTCCAATAACCCTGAGATTAACAAGAGATCTTGAAAGAGAAGTGTGAAATCTCTTTCCCTTGTTCCTTTGTTTCCCTTCTCCATGCTGAGGCTGAGCTAATGAAGAACATGAATCAACAAGAGCAATATGATCAGTGTCCACTAAGTCATTTAGGATACTACAGGATTGCTTTTCTCGATGTCTTTACTCTGTGGTTTTATTTCTGGTTTAATAGCACAAATTTTAAGGACAGCTGTTTGAGAACTGAAGGTGCCTTTTTTCCTTCTAATTTTTTTTTCCTTTTAGAGTGCCACCCTTAAATTACACTTAGAGCCTTCTGATCTCTGCAATACACACTACAGTGGCTTGTGACACTGCTTTCCCTTGTAATATTGTAAGTTATTTAACACATGATAGTCCCTCCAGCAAGCTGGTGCAAAGTCATCTTTAGCTTACAGTGTTTGGGAACTGGAGGTCTTGACTCTAAATGCAGGGATGATTCCAGTATGCAGAAAGCAATTACCAGCCTTGGAACCTGTCCAGCACAGCAAGGCTAACAATGCTCCTCTTCCCAGCACTGCCCTGGAAATACTAATAACCCAAAGCTCACTGCTAATATATTTGCTGGGAGACACATTCTAATAGGCAGTCGTGGTCATACACTTACTTTTCTCAATTTTCATTTGAATATGTATGAATCCGTTTAACATCACTCAGAGCAGGCTGAGTAGTGAATTTGCAAACATACATGCAGTATGGAGACTTACAGAATGCTTGCCTTGGTAAAACTGTAGCAGGTAAATTATGACTGCTGTAGTCTATAATCTGCACTATTATCATAATTGCTATCTGCATTATCTTTGGAATGGCAATGAAAATATTTTATACAACAGAATTAAATACCAGTGTTTGTTGTACTATATTTAATACTTGGATATCTTTTAAGTGCGTAGTGCTGTAAAGAATAACTCAAGTGGAATTGAGATCAGCAATGGCTTGTAAAATGTCTGAGTTGAAGTGTCTGAAGCGTGAGTGTAACTGAGGCTTTCTGAACACTTTGGGAATGCAAGACCTTGAAATGGAATACAAGGTCATTAAAGAGCACTGCTAATTGAATAGTAAGATTATTATTGCTATCTTTTCCAAAACTGTTCTAAACTGAGACTCCCTTCTGCTCTCTGGGTGTTTTGTGTGATTAAATGACTTGGAGCCAATTAGCTGTGCTGTCTCTCTGCCCTCCCGCTCAGAGCCAGCTCTGTCTGTGCTGCCGTGGGGTTCTGCTCTGCTGCTCTCAGCAGCCGTCAAAGCTGCTGTCTCTCAGCTTTCTGCTCCTGGAGACCTCTGTGCCTTCAGCTTCACAGCAGGCACCTGGTGTTCACAGCTTTGGGCTCCAAAGGGGAGTGTAGTGGGAGAAGCAGCTACACGTGTGGTGTTTGCAGCTGCTGACAAGCAGAACCCACTGGATTTGTCTGGTCATTTCCAGAAAGCTTCTCTTGCAGTCATGTGTTTGTTCTTTCTAATATCTAACCCAAGTGTTAATGCATTAGAGGGCTTGATGCCACCTCAAAACATGTATCTAGGGTTGTGGACTTTGAGTATGGACAGACTTGGCCTCTTCTGCTGGTGTGTTTTCCCTGGAATTTTCACAGGGCATGTTTGCAGCACAGGGATCCGTGGTGGGTGGGGAAGACTGAGGCAGGATAAAAATGGTACTAAAGAATCATGGAAGCTTAAATGTTTGTAGTTGATCTGGAACACCTGGGGCTCAGTTCTGTCTTCTGCCTTTGCTAGCAAAATTCCTGTGTTCATTTTGTGCCTACTGCAAAAATAATGGAGAGGTTAAGCATTTAATCAGCCTCTATTACTACATGAAGTTCTGTGCTGTCTCTGATGCCACAAATGTCACCGCCATGGGTTTTACTCATTCGTTTGATGCCGTTTGGATTAATACATTTCAGGCTGATCAGACAGAGGTTATGGGAGAGGAATGTCTTGCCCTCCATGTAACTTCAATAAAGATAAGCAAAAGTAAGATAGTCATGAAAATAGCTGATGGTGTTGAGATATTGCAGAAGAGCAGCACAAACTCTCCTTTGTTTATAGCTGCTCTTCCACTGCAATCCCAACACTAAAAGCCAGAGTAGAGAGTTTCTTGTGGAGTATTAAATAATCACTTACCCTAAATTCAGACTGGAAAATGTCCAGACCATGTGGAATCTGTTTACGTTTTATGGATCGATCTAACATGCTTTCATGGCTCTCAGGGCAAACTAAAGTCACATATTAAGGTCATGAAGACACCAAGAAGAATCTGGTTCTCTCACCTGAAATCACCTACAGACCCAGCTATTCCAATCCCACTGAAAGTGTGAGTGGCTCTCTTGTTAGACCAGTGGAATGGTGAAGGAAGGGGAGATGTTGGTTTAAACACATACCCTGGCAGTTGAGTGTCTCTGGTTACCGAGACAAAGTGGGACAAGCCCAGGGGCTAAAAACAGAAGTGACATCATGAGCATCAGAAGAATGCCATCCTGCTGTTACGTCCAAAGTGAGCCCTTTCCTTGTGTGTGCTGTGAGCTCTCAGTAGGTGGTGCCCACTGCTTGGAGCTCTCGGGATGGGGAGGTTTGTTCCCCAGGAACTGCTGGCGGGTGCTTGTGATAAAGCTCTTTGTAAGCAAACAAAAAGCAAGTTTAGGCTTTGAGTCACAGGATATTAAATCCTGTGTGGAGTCAAAGGCACAATTTGCTGTGTGGCACAGAGTGACCTGTCCAACTGTAGTCAGTGACCTTTATCCAAATGAAAAACCTTCTTATGAACATGTGCCTTAAATGAGAAAGATTTCCTGCAAAGGAAAGCCAAATGCCTAAGTCTTGGGGACTGTAATGCATTTTGATTCAATGAGAACAGTTCTTGTGAAATTCTGGGAACATTTCATGATCATATGATAAATAGAAAGTGATAGAAGTTCCCTGGTTGTGGTCACTTTGGGGTTTCTTTCCCAGTTATGAGAACATAGATATGGTGCACTTCTGAGTCTCCGAGGACTTACCTGGTTATTTCTAAAGGAAACAGGTATATAAATGTTATGCAACAGTTGGATTTGTTACAGCAAATAAAAAGCTTGAACAGAATATAAAACTGTGGACTCAAACTAAGCTTGGATTTCTCCTTGAGCTTGTGGTTCTTGACACCTCATGATTTGGAGAGTGTGTTTGGCTTGTTGTCTGGATAAGAACATGTTACTCTGAAGACACTGGTACAAAGCAGGCTAATCCATAAGTCTGCTAATTGCCTTGCATGGAAACCTTAAAATTCTTCGTATTTCACTATATTATCAATTGAAAAGTAGGCTAAATACCTGATCTAGCAAACAAAATAAAACTTCAGAACTTCATGATGTTTCCTTAAGATTCATTAAGTGATGCTAAAAATCTACACATGAGTCATAGTAATTTAAGCTGATATGGAAGTAAATTACCTTGAAGATCTGGATGTCTTAAATTATGAAATTGTGCATTTAGGGCTTTAATATTTCATCTGTACTTGGTTAGGCTGTAGTTACATGTGAACCTTTTCACTGGGATAAATTGTTCCTGCCTATTTCTTCCTTCTCTGAGGTTTTTCATCCCTACTTTTCATGGTGGGGCCGTATGGATAAACATGGGTAGCTGTAAACAGGCTGATGGTCAACATCAAAGTGTGGTCTCCTTCCCTTTGGATCACCCTTTTACAGAGTCATTATGAACTGGGTAATTTAATTCCTGTTCTTCCCCGCCCCA